>OZ005740.1:54162641-54285355 GCA_963930735.1 Dioctria linearis
GAAATTCAGCTCAACGGACTCAAACACCAAATGGGATGAAACTAATTCGACACCTTTCCTGAACATGCTTGCACTCAAGACCAAATCGGTTAACACAAGCACTATGACAACAAGTCGAGCGGACTCAAGTCAGTGTTGCTGTCTATTGACATCCAGTCTGCCTATGATTCTGTGGCTGTAGACAAACTCACCAAAATTCTTGTAGGAATGAAAATTCCCCTTGACATTGTCATATGGATCGAAAGCTTTCTCAACTCTAGAACGTTAAAACTAGGTGCTTCCCAAACTGTGGTAAATGATGGACTACCTCAAGGAAGTGTCATCAGCCCAATTCTTTTCAACTTATACACCACCATGCTTCACGAGCCATCAGAAACTGATGTAAAGATTTTTCAATTTGCCGACGACTTCATGTTTGTAGTTCTGGCTCTTCACATGAATCAGCCCTAAAAAACGCAACACTGCGGTTTTCACAGCTTGCAAGCGCCCTACACTTATCGATAAACCCCACCAAAGTATCTGTAGTTCCAATCCACTATAGAGCCGGCCTGCCGGAGTCAGTTTCCATCATGAACTTAAGAGTACCAATAACCTCCGAATTAAAATTCATAGGCAGATTCTTCACCTCCAACCTAATACTGAGAGAACAACTGCTACATGCGGCGAAGTCTGCAAACCTACAAGTGAACATGCTAAAACTGCTTACTTCCAGAACCAACCCTATACATCCAAACCTAGCGCTAAAATTATATAGATCAGTCATCAGAGCCAAAGTAGAATTTGCGAGCACTTCAATGGCTACACGTCCAAAATACATTGATAAAAGGCTCACAACGTTCTCAAATGCGTGCCTCAGGAAGTGCCTAGGGCTGTCCCCTACCACCCCAGTCCATATTATTTATGCCCTTGCAAACGAACTACCTCCAGACTATCGAGTAACTCTACTTACGGTCAAAGAAATTGGTGGAGCTATAGCACAAACTTTAACAAGTACAAACCTCCTAGATCTCCTAAACCCCAAAATTTCCAGCTATGCATATGTATACAAATCTTTCCCAACCCAAACATTTTCCAAATGATTGGGTCTTTCACTCCGGTTAACCAACCCTATAACCTACACATAGTATTAAGCACCCTCACCCGCCACGGTGTAAACAAAGATAATGTCCCTGAGGAACTCCTCAAGCAGATCTACCTCAATCTCACGACTGAACACTCCAAAGATAGCTGGCTTATCTATGCCACTGACGCATCCTATTCAAAACCTTTAACGGGAATCAGCGCAATTGAGGCCTCGACTCTTCGCGCTCATACAAGTAAATACGACTGTCTTAGATCATCCACTTCGGGCGAACTCCTAGCTATACAACTGGTCATGGACCTTACCAGCACTTTATCGAGGTCCAAGATTATCATCCTCACTGACTCCAAGTCCGCTTGCACTACCATCCTAAACCCAAATGACTCCTACTACGCACACAACATATGCAACTCTGCCCTAACCAATTCATCGAATCTTTACAAAATAGAGTAGCTTCCAGGGCACAAAGGTCTTCCTTTAAATGAACTGGCTGACACAAAGGCTAAAGAGGCTCTAGCCCTAGAAAGAATTTCGGAACAAAAAATCTCAATCAAAGACTCACTTTCCATGATTAAAGAAAAATTACAATCTGCCTGGCACGACGAATTCCCATCCAAATGCCACATCAAGGGTACCTTTTTTGCAAAAAATTTTCCCCTCCCCTACAAACCCCCTGGCAGGAATGGTGCCTATCCTCTAAGGAAACCAGATTCCTGAATAGACTTTTTTCTGGACAAAACTATGATGCTAAACTCTTCACAATTATAGGTAAATTTGACTTAGTCATGTGCCCTGAATGTGGCGTGCCAAACACCATCGAACATAGTTTAATCAGTTGTAAAATGTTGGACAACACGAGAAGTAAATTCGACATACTAATGAATGCAACCACGTTAGAAGAAGTGCTTACTCCAATAAGCCAGGACAATCTCAAGCAGATTGTCAAATATGCCAGTGAGGCTGGATTTCTAGTCTGCTGACCTGATTTTGACGCACTACTCCTACAAATAGCCAACCTCATTATCCATTCCACCCTCGACCAACAATACATCTACTCTTTCCCTCCTTCTATCCCACCATCCATTCTCAACACCCACTAACTTGACTCTCACTCTAATCGACACAGCATACACCTATGAGCCAAGCTAATTATCATCATCACCAATAATTTGACATACTATTTGGCGTTATACCTCGTAAGGTCGAGCCAGGAGAGGAGGCACTCCAGCTCCCACTCAGTGGAGTACACAGTTCCAACTCTGAAAGCAAGAGATGAAGAAGAAGAAGAAGTTTACTATCTACTTGTACTTTTGAAAGTCTGCCTTACACTCCGTATCTTTTATAATATTTTCGCAGTACCGAATTTCCTTTTCAATTCATCCCATTTTTTTATACTATTACTTCTTTTCGGGGATACAAATAATTGAAATCAATTTCAATCTGGAATTTATAAAATGACTTAAACTTTTAAAATGTTTAACACTTCATCCTACCAATTCGTATGCTTTGGAATACTTGTATTACGTCCAAACTCACAAAAATGTAAGGCACTTTTGTTACATATACAAAATGTATACATAAGGCATCGGGAAACAAATCACAATTTTCATAAGCCAATCATGCCTAAAAGCACGGATGGCTTATCTCTTGCGCATACGAAGAAAGTTGCATCAGCAATTTCTTCAACTACGCGCAACATTCCTTCAAAATATTTTTCCCACAAAACGACTTGGGAAAAATAAAAGTTTTAAATTTCAACCCAAGTCGTTTCGATAAACAAAAAGCCCCACGACAAATTTTACCTTCAGTAAGATTTGTCGTATGTACGATATGTATGTACATATATACATACATACATATCGGGCGCAAGAAAATTTTACGTCGGTGAAGACTGAAACGATCAAGTCTTCACCGAAAAAAGCTCTTATCAGCAAATTGTCGCGAGCTGCATACATTGTGATCGCAACAATGTATGCACGGTAGCAAGACGATGGTTGATATTTATGAAAATATCAAATTTCAATTTCAACCATCGTTCGTCGCGATAATTCGGGGCATGTTTAAACATGCCCAGCGTAAAATAATTTTCTCAGGATAGGAATGCTAATTAAGCATTTTCCTATCCTGAACGAAGAGACTTACGATTGAAAAATCTAAGTCTCGACACAGTCGGTTTTTAGATTTGGTTGATAGTTGCACGTCGCGAGTTGGCTACTAAAATAGAAGTGATTGTAATTAGTTCAATTGCAATACCAGTAAGAGTGTAATACTAAAATAGAAGTGATTGTAATTAGTTCAATTGCAATACCAGTAAGAGTGTAATTGTAAAATAGAAGTGATTGTAATTAGTTCAATTGCAATACCAGTAAGAGTGTAATTGTTTGATTACATGTAATGTTAAAATAAAAGTGTATCTACTGTTTGGATATAACCTAGTGCCTATTAAGTGGTGAGTCAAAACACCCCAATATATATATATAAAAATATACAACAAATTGGCGCAGCCGGTAGGATTGAGGAAGCTTGATCTAGTCAAAACGATCGTAAAAGCTTGAAAAGCCTTAATCCTTCGAACCTAAGGGGTCCCATTGACCAAGCCACTCAGGCCAAGTCACCCCCAACACTCGGGTAGATACCATCTCTAGGCGCCTCTGCTCCAGGCGGGCAAGCGTTCACCCCAATTAGTGCATAGGCACCACCGAGGGATACCAGTGAACAGTCCACAGAAGGAAGAGGAGAAATATCTCGAACTCCCCCAGAAGGACGAATACAGATCAGCCAGGACATAGCTCGATAAGCAGCCTGAAGTTCCAGCCAAGCAGATAACCAAACACTAGCAGTCAACGATCCTGAGTTGAAGAGGAAATCGAAGACGGCTCGTAAGCCCCCTTTTCAACTAGATCCAGGGGAAGTCAAGACGGCCCAAAGGCCCCCCCCCAGCTGCAAAACAAACCGAAATCAACCGACCAAGGATTTAGAGGGAACTCGAAGGCGGTTATAGAAACCCCCCTCTCAATCACAGCAAAGGGACTTAAGCAGGCAAGGAGCCCCCCTTTCACCAAACAGCGCATCATATGCCAGCCGACAATCCTGCTCTACCTCAACAGGGAACAGACGCAGCAGCGAGGGAAAACTCTCCATCTTTAGCCGACGCGGGATCAACCCCAGGTGCCAATACACAGCACCCCGGTGAAGGTACATCATCTGCTGCAGGAGATAAATCTCCACAGTTATCGCCAACAGGACCTCGACTCAGAAGCGGAACCGTTCTGCCAGGTCTCAATAGACAAGTAAGTCTTGATAAATTTTTAACAAAATTGTACGAGAGAGCGCGAGATTCAGGTACGCTAGCCATTACTCAGTGTGATTCACTCAGCAAAAAACTGAGTCAAACCCGCGAAGTTAGACTCGCACAAATACAGACACTGAAGGAAAACACAGTTCGGTTCCGTGAGGAACTAAGTAGGCTCGCTGAATCCACGCGCTCCCTCCCAGTAGATAAGGAGAGTACTGAAACTCCAAATTTAGACTTAGAGAAGAATAAGAGTGTTAGGTTAAGTGAAAGTGGAAATAGTGATAGTGACAGTGACGGTGAAGCAGCTGAACCAACTCCCGAAGATCTGCTAATAGATTGGCTCGAAGAATCCTTAACGGAAGTCAGCCCAGAAACAAGACCAGTTAGTCCACCCAAATTTAAATTTCCAGCCAATAGACTAAACACAATGGTGGACTACGCAAAGGTAGCTAAGCTCACAGCTCAACTCGTCCCCACACAGCTATCTTACAACACGTAAGATACTTATTTCCGGATCAGGAAGATCCCACGTATACTCCGCGAGTCAACAGGCTAGACCAAGAGCTCAGCCTAGACCCAAATCTAAACGCGGAAGAAAAAGCTTCGATATCCGAACTCTGTTATGAGTACAACGATATCTTTTACCTTAAAGGTGACAAGCTGACATATACAAATGCTATCACCCACAATATCCCTTTAATACAAGACCAAGCGCCCATAAACCAAAAGGCCTACAGATAACCAGAAACCCAGAGACAAGTAATCAACGAGCAATTAAGAGAAATGCTAGACAACGGGATAGTCCAAACTAGCAAAAGCCCTTGGAATTCACCCTTATTAGTAGTCCCCAAAAAGGCGGGACCCGATGGTGAAAAAAGGTGGCGCGTCGTTGTCGATTTTCCTAAATTGAATGAAAAGACAATTGCCGATGCATTTCCGCTACCACGAATCGAGGATATTCTTGACCAACTAGGTCATGCCAGGTACTTTACCACTCTCGATTTGGCCAACGGCTATCACCAAGTCTTAGTCGACAAAAAGGATCGACATAAGACCGCCTTTAGCACTAATTACGGGCACTACGAATTTAAGCGTATGCCATTCGGACTCAAAGGAGCTCCCGCTACATTCCAACGCCTCATGAACTTCGTTCTGACAGGCCTACAAGGCCTCGAATGTTTCGTTTATCTTGACGACATCGTCATTTATGGTAAGAACCTAAATGACCAGAATGATAAGCTTCGCAAAGTCTTCAACAAATTGAGAGAAAATAACCTCAAACTGCAGCCAGAGAAGTGCCAGTTCTTGAGACGAGAAGTTGTTTACCTAGGGCACAAATGCTCTAGCGAAGGTGCATTACCAGACCCCAGCAAAACGGCCTGCGTCCAGACATTCCCTGTTCCAAGAACAGTAAGGCAAGTACAGTCCTTTTTGGGACTTGCCAATTATTACAGGAAGTTCATTCCGGACTTCTCTAAAATGGTTCGTCCAATAACGAATCTGCTCCGAAAGGATGTAAAATTCACTTGGACCGAGAAATGCCAAGAGGCATTCCAAAGCATTAAAAATGCCCTAATTTCCCCACCGCTTTTAATCTATCCAGATTTTACAAAGCCATTCAATCTCACAACGGACGCCAGTAACGAGGCTTTAGGAGCTGTACTTTCCCAAGGAGAAGTGGGAAAAGACCAGCCTATCGCCTATGCAAGCCGAACGCTAAACACAGCCGAGAAAAACTATTCCACTATTGAAAAGGAGTTATTGGCTATAGTCTGGGCAACTAGAAATTTCCGATGCTATCTCCAAGGCAGGAAATTCACGGTCTACACTGACCACAAGCCTCTCAAAGGAGTCTTTAACGTTAAAGACCCAACTTCCCGTTTGGTGAGATTTCACCACAAATTGTCAGAGTTCGATTACACCATCGAATACAAACCAGGGAAGTATAATACCAATGCGGATGCATTAAGCCGCATTCCACAAGTATTAAGCGAAGACAATACAGGCAATACCTTAACGGTACAAGCCCAAGTGCACCACACTATAGACTCTGATGTGGAGGAAAATAATCCCCCAAATAAAAAGAAAACCACGAAACCCGCTCACTGCTTCGCCGTGACTAGAGCTCAAAAACAGAAAGCCCAAGAGGCCAGTACGAGCCCCAGCGCCGAAAAACAGCCCACGGCAGCGGAACATAAAGAAAATGAACCCCCAGAGGCAGAAATACAACCCCCGGCTACGCTTGAACAAGAAATATGTCCAGTCAAGGCACCTGAAATAATCACGAGCCCGAAGGAAGTTCAAACAATCCTAAAGGATTATCACGACTCTCCTTTCGGCGGCCATCAGGGTGTCATTAAAACCTATAAACGCATTAGACGCAAGTATTGGTGGAGACACATGCTTAGCGATATAAAAAGGTACATAAAGAAATGCCCTAAGTGCCAAACAATGAAAGCATCCCCACAATTCAAGATGCCCATGGTAATAACGGACATAGCAGAACAACCCTTCGACAAGGTTTACCTCGATATAGTAGGTCCACTAGAAGAGACCATATCAGGTAATTAATATATCTTAACTTTTCAAGATAACCTTACCAAATTCGTCGATTGGTATGCCATACCTAATGGAGAAGCAGTAACGGTGGCGCAAATCTTTTTCAATGAGATTGTCACGCGTTATCGCATTCCAAAGAGAATAGTCACCGATCAGGGAACCAATTTCCTGAGTGAGCTATTCAAGAAGGTCTGCAAACTCCTAAAGGTAAAGAAGTTACAGACTTCCGCATACCATCCACAGTCTAATGGCGCACTAGAGCGTGCCCATAGACCATTAATCGAATATCTGCGTACAATCGTAGACGAAAATCCCAAAACATGGGATCAATTCCTGCGAACCGCTGCATTCGTGTACAATAACAGTGTACACGAGGGTACGAAATTAACCCCGATGGATTGCCTTTACGGCTTCACAGCGGATGTCCCATCTAATTTAAAACGGGATCCTGAACCCGTTTACAATCACGAAAGTTATTACCATATGCTAAAATATAGACTACAAAAATCATATGCCACGGCTCGTAAAAACCTCTTAGCCAGCAAACAACGCTCAAAGGCATATTACGACAAAACAATCAGGCCTCTCACTTTCCACCTAGGAGACAAAGTCCTCCTCAAAAGTGAAAGCCGCAAACACAAACTGTCTCAAATCTGGGTTGGCCCATATCTGGTAATCAATGTACCCAGTCCAACAAACACTGCCATAAAAATAGGCAAGAGGCAGGTTGTAGTACACAACAACCGTTTAAAGCCCTATTATGAGTAGTATACTGGTACATACACTTTTAGAAAATAAGCCACACTGAAACAAAGTTTCGCCAATTAAACTAAACTAGCCACTACCTACTTAAACGTTCCGCATTCGGAATTATTTACTATGACTCACGAAGTCAACCCTTACCTAAATTTTATTTAAATCAATAAAAAATACGTTAAATAAACGTGTCCATATATACACTCTTACTTCTTAGTAGCTACATATGAATACATCAAATATTCTACCAATAAAATTTTGTCTTGCTTGCCTTGACTTGCATCCCTCATACCTTGCCTTGAGAGTTTCGTATACCTCTTCATGATTTACTCGTGGTTGTAAATGAAACTTCCCTAATTAAATTTTTTTGAAAAGGTACAATACGCATCGTCTTAAAAGTTCATAGAGAAGATGATGGAGTTTGGAATGCTTTGACTTGCATCCGTCATACCTTGCCTTAAGAGTTTTGTATTCTTCTTCATGATTTACTCATTGTAGTAAATTAAACAACCTCCCAATTCAATTTTTAAATGAAAACACTGCTCTTACTTTGACGAGATTTAGCATAAACTGACTTACAGTCCTCCTACCCTGTTCTATCTCGTCTTCCTTTTAGCAACTAAGCCCTCACTATACAACTATCGACGATTCAATTAAGCAATACAATATTTAAATATTATTTGCTATGTAGTATGACCAATTGACTAATGAAGCCTATCCTTCATTTTCTACAGAACATGAAGCACATATTAGTGTTAATATGCTGTTTCCATCTGGCAATGGGACAAATACAAACGGAACCCTACACCATAAGTACCCTGAACAATACAGGAATACTGTATGAGGATCTTGGAAAATTACAAGTCTACCATAGTACATGGAACATCTTAACTGAGATCAATCTAATGGAACTGGACAACCAAACGCTTATGGCAGAACAGGCGGAACACTTAGTTCACCGACTATGTTCAAATCGCTCTCAAACGGATGAGCTATGCCTGGTTCAACAAAAACACGTTCATTCTCTCTTGGAAAATATCAAGAGAAGAACAAGTGTCATTCGAGAAGTGGTCCCAAAATCAAGATCAACAAGATCTATCTTTGATGGAATAGGGAATGCAATGCACTACCTATTCGGGACCATGGACAGCACTAATGAACAGGAAGTATACAGTCGACTCGAGGAGCTCGAAACAAATACAAAAGCACTAGCCGACCTGGAAAGACAGCAGATCAGTGTAGTCAAAACTACACTACAACAAATTCAAAAGCCATTGACATCTCTGCAGGAAAGACAACGTCAAATAAATCTCCAGGTAAATAGAATGCAAAACATAACAGATGATTTACTGATGAGACAATTGAGGCAGGAAATAATTTCAAGCCTGACCTTACAAATTGTCGAGATTGAGTACAGGCAGCAAGCATTACTCGACATAATAATCTCCAGTAAAAATCACCAGTTGCATCCGCTAGTGGTGTCTCCCAAAAGTCTATTAGAGATATACCACAAATCCCACGCTACTTGTCCAGATGAACAAAATTGTCTCTCCCTGTCATATCAGACAGCGGAAACGAAGGCTCGTCTAGTCAAAGACAAATTAGTCATTCGAATACAACTTCCGATTTTCAATCTACCACAAATGAAGTTGTATAGAGTACACAGTTTTCCCATACATATTAACAACAAACAATCATTGGTACCCGATATACAGTACTCGCACGTAGCGCACCAGGTACAGACACAAGATATTCTATTATTAAAAACACAAGATCTTAAAAGCTTTAAAAGGATCACTCAATATTCCAAAGAGGACACTTACATCGCTAAGCTAGGCATTCCCGTAACAAAGGCAACTCTATCCAAAGAATGCATAGTGAAGCTGCTCTTTAATCCATTAAAGGAAGAGCCCCAGTGCCATTTCAGAGCACAAATACCTCCTAGAGACCTGCTTATCAAATTAAGTAAACCCAATTCGTGGATATTCTCATTGATAGAACCTACAATTGTACACCTCCAGTGTACCCAACAATTTTTAACCTCAAAGATTGAAGGTCAAGGAATAATCACTATCAACCATCCCTGCCAATTGCATGTAGGATCCCAAATCCTACACTATGAGGCAGAGAATATCCAGTCATTAAGTCTCAAGCAACCCAACTACTTCCCAAATATCGCTCCATTAGAGCAAGTGGTAGAAAAATATCTCAATAAAACCAAAAACAAAGTACAGACCGAGAAAATCAAGACAGACCTATATGCGGGAGATGACACAAATAATCTCATCCTAAAGGGTACCCAGTCATTTACAGAGCTGGACGAAAAATTAGCTAAAATAGTTACTCCTATAAACCACCATCCTACACATGTACTAGCTACAACATCAGTGTCCTTAACTGTGCTGTCTTCACATGTATGGTGCTGTACCTGGTCGCCAAATGGCTAGCACCAAGCATAAAAAAATACCGCTTAAGGAAATCTGAAAAAACCCTAGAGGCGGAGGAACAAAACGAACAAATTGAACGAATAGAAATATTTGAACCTACCCCTCTCAAAAGGACCCGCACCCTGCCACCTACTAAGTCAGTGCAAGTGGTATAGTGTCACCACTTCAAACGGTCATAAGCACTATCACTAGTAGTAAAGCACCTAGAAAATAAATGTATGAGATTTCAACAAACCGAAATAAATAATAATAATGGGTGTATGATGGGTTTTAGTCTTATGAGTCGCAGAAGTACTTGTTGTATTGTTACTTTCCTGTAAAGGAGTGGTCAGTGACAGACGGCCGCTTGAGTGTAAATGGGTAGTCATGCTAGTCAAACTCTGACCGCTTTATATAAGAAAATGAGAACGATACGGAGCTTGTGAGAGCTAGTCTCGGACGTGGGAGGGAGTGCCGGTTTGTAATGGACAACTCAGTCGATTTAATAATTCAAATATAAATTTTTTATTAATACTTCACTGCTTATAATTATATCACAATTCATTTACTACAAACTACTATAAAATTCAATATACAATTCAACAAAAAATTCAAATCAAACAAAACAAATTAAAAATTCAAGTGAAATTCAAAGTGACGATTCCGTAGTCCGGCTCCTTTAATTCGTCTTATTCTAGAAAAAGGAAGAAGAAGAATTAATCGTCTATGAGAACAGTATTCCTATATAAATTTAAGAGTGCTATTTTTAAGCACACGGGCAGCAAAATGCTACTATAAACAAGAAGAAGATTACAGATTATTCTCTGCAGCAGAATTATTCTTCTGCGTAAATTTGAGCAGCAGATTATTCTCTGCAGCAGAATTATTCTTCTGCGTAAATATGAGCAGGAGATGTAGCAGATTATTCTGTGCGGCAGAATTATACTTCTGCTTAGGTGTGGGCAGGAGATTGCAGATTATTCTCTGCGGCAGAATTAATCTTCTGCTTAGGTGCGGGCAGGAGATTGCAGATTATTCTTCTGCTTAGGTGTGGGACGGAATATTGGAAATAATAGGACTTTCAGATTATTCTCTGAAATATAGAATTATTCTTCTATTTTGGAGGTTGGGAATGATATTCTTGTCGTTCGGATTATTCTCCGATTCAGATGAGCTCTGAAACAAAAATGAATTTCTGCTGCGGCTCGTCGGCTTTATATAGCCGCTGCATCCAGTTATATCTGTTTCGCCTCTTGGTGTTGCCCTAGTGACGGCTTTTGCATTTACTTAACTTTTGATTGCGGCGAATACAGCTGACTGTGGTAATGTCAGTAAATGACATTACGAAAAGTACATAGACAAGAGGATGTGTACTTTTAGGTAAGTGTTGCTTTCTTCTATTGTCTTATTTATTTATTAGTTATGTTTTATGTTTTTAGATGAAGTGTGGCTTCAAAGGGCCTTTTATTGATGCTTTTGCAGCAGGAGTGCTGTGTGCTTTAGATGAAAACGAATGATCCAGGATGCCGAATTTGATTGGTTTTTTTAGATAAATATCAAGCTTTTATGATTTTTCTTTAGATTTGATACTTTGTGCTTTCTTTATTAAGTATTTCAGGAAATATCAACAAGAGAATGCATCTGGGGGACATAGATACATCGGTGGACTGAACATCCTCCCGCCTCCAAAAAATTGTAACATTTTTATTTAGAAAAAAGAAAATAAACTTACGTTTGGTTGATGATAGATGTGTAATTTCTCCCTTTTCTTTTTCATCTTCATCTCCACACCTCCAGGAAGACTCCATTTAATAAAATAATATGCCTTCCTAATTTTGTCCCAAGGTGAGTGCGTTGCTTCGAGTAGCTTAATCACGATCGGGGTGGCAATAATCTTCCCAGCTAGGTCATGTGGTATTCCTGCATTTTGATCCGTTGGCCTTCCATTGTTAGTGGGAGAATCTTGGAACAGCTTTGGTGGAGTTATCGGCTGGTTCGGCAATTGTGCTGGAGGAGTGACTGGTATATCCATAAATTCAACTGGAGGCTCAATAATTGTTGCCTGTGTTAATAAGTGATGAGGTGTCTTTGTACCGTTGGTGTTTTTTTGTGTACGTTTGTGAACATTTCGGGCCAACTGCTCCAATTTCTTTGACAGGCGTTATTATGTGTAAATCTTCTGGCAGATTTGGTAACGCTGTTGTTGTTGCAGGTTTCTGCTTAGCATTCCGTGACGTTGTTGTGTCACGAACTACTGGGTGGTGTTCATTTGGCCTTAGTTTAGCTCTCGGAGTGTTGTTTTTTATATACAACTCTGGCGAATTGACTGGCGTGGTGCTCGTTGCAGTAGGCAGCCTTGGCTGTGTTTGAACACGAATTCCTGGATGTCGTTCCTTGGGCCTTGGCTTGAATTTGAAGCTGTCGTTTGCTTTGGGCTTAGCTTGTAATCTTTTCAGATTAGGCGCTGCTGGCATTGACTCAAATGGTCTTACTAATTTCCGCACTGGAACAATTTCATGTGGTGGCGGTTTGACTATTGCCGACTGAAGCCTGTGTGCCTTTTTTGGTGTTGGCGGGAGTGGGCTGATGGGTCTGATTGGCTTGAAAGATGCCAAGAGCTCTGGAGGTGTACTCTAAAGACTCGGAGTTGAAAATTTCCAGGAGTTCATCCATAGCAGACATGATTAAAAAATGAAAAGGATAAAAGGAAAAAAAACAACGAATTTGAAAACACCGCACTTGTCACTGATCAAACTGAAGTGATTTTTGGCGGGTTGTGGATTCGAATATATTCAAATATAACGGGTGTTTTGGAACTTAGTACTGCCAGAGAGCAATAGACCTTTGGTGGGGATAATTGATGATTGTCAGGAAATGTTGGTGAGAGGGAGAGGATAGTTTTTAAATAGGACGGGTGAGAATATTTAATTCATTTCTATTATGAGGAGGAAAGAGCTCTGAAATGTTTCGCTCCAGTTCGTATTACTGGGGAAATATTATTCTCTTGCATTATTGATGCAATATGAGAGTCTTTGGATGATAATGATGCCATCTATTGGTGAGAGGTTTAGTTTCTCTGTGATCTAGTTCAGTTTTCATTTTATTATATTGTAAAGTTGCTGACACTGAACGAGATGGCGACACTTTTGTTTCATTTTCCATTTTGTGTTGATGGTGGAAAGAGTTGTTAAAGTGTAGTGCTTCTTTGCTTTACTTGGTGTATTTCTCCAGTTTTTTCTCTGAGCAATGTGGTGTAGAGGTGTATTATGATTCTTGGTGGACACATATTCATAATTTGCGGGCAGTAGGAGTTTTCTTGTATGCACTTGATGTTTTGGTGAACATATTGGCATGGTGGAGTATTCCCAAACTCTCTTTAGTTTTTTATCCAACTTGGGGTTTGTCGTAGTATATGTGGATAGCACAGTCGTCGTGGTGCTCTTTATTTCTGGTACTCGTCCGACCAGAATCCACCCCAGTTCGGTGTTTTGGGCTGTAGGTGTTTTGCTAGATCCTCTTCTAATTCCATTTTTAATGATGGCGGCATAGATATTTGCTCCGAGAAGAACATCGATTTCTCCTGGAACTGAGAACGTAGGATCTGCAAGAGGGATATTGTTTATGTGTTTCCAATTTGACACTTCGATTGTCTGTGTTGGAAGCAGATCGGTGATTTTTCGGATTATGAGCATGTTGCTCGCTATTTTAAAATTGTTTTGTAGAGAATTAATTGTGACTGTGGTTTGCTGTACAGCTGTATTAGTGGGAGTTGAACCAAGTCCAATTAATTCTTGGGTGGTTGGAGATCCTTTAAGCTGTAAGAGTTTACAGGACTTTTGGGTCATAATAGGCACTTGTGACCCAGAATCTATCAATGCTCGGAATGTCATTGTGATTCCGGATGATGAGGTAACATTTATCAGAGCTGTAGAGAGGAGAGCTCTGTTCATATTGGCGGTTAGAAAGTTTTGAACTTGTTGTTCGTCATTTCTGCAAGCTAAGGATGTGCTTGGTTCAGTTTCCATACTGGAATTTTGGGTGGATTGATTAGGTGATTCTGGCACCGAATCGTTTTGCTCATAGTGGAGCAATGTGTTATGACTTTTGTTACAGTGGTAACACCTTTTATTGCTTGTGCAATTTAAGGTTAGGTGGTTAGGAGATAAGCAATTTTTGCATAAATGATTATTTGTGACAACTTCATGTCGTTGTCGGGTGTTCATATTTCTAAAGGTTGGACTGTGAAATATGATGTGGTCACCCTTGCAATGGCTGCAAGAGGACTTTTTTGTAGGTGGGTGCTTTGGTGTTGAACTTTGGCTTGTATTAAAGAATCCATAAGTTGGTTTTGGTGAGAATGGTTTTCTCTGTGTCATGTTAGAAGATGTATTTCTATTTCCTATCATTTCCAAGGATCTGAAGCGAGCCTCTAGGAATTTAGTTAATATCTTTAATTTGGGTAATTCTGTGCTATTGTGAAGGCTCTGCTCCCATAACTGGTGTGTGTCTGGGTGTAACTTTTGTACAGTCAAGTATATAATTATAGGATCCCAATTGTTTGTTTCTACACCTAATTTTTTTAATGCTAATAGCGCGTCTGTTATATTGTCTAGTAGCCTTTTGATACTTTCGGCAGTATCATGATTTGTGGTTGGGAGAGACAATAATTTTTTTAGTTGTACGTTGACTAGGATTCGCTTATTTGAGTAGCGTTCCTTTAGGAGTTGCCAAGCTGGTTTATAGTTTGCGTCGCATATTTCATAATGCCTGAGCAATTTTTCAGCTTCTCCTATTAGATTAGTTTTTAAAAAATACAACTTGTCAACGTCTCTTAAATTATTGTTGTTGTGTATAACCGAATTAAATAGATCGTGAAATGAGTTCCATGTCGAATATTCACCATTGAATGTCGGCAGCTTGATTCTAGGAAGTCTTTCGCTATTGCATGACATTGTGTTAGCAGAATTTGTCTGTGTGTAAGGTGGATTGCTGACAGATGGTGTTGGTGTACTGCCCGTAGTTAGAACGTACACGCAAATTTGAATTTACTGAAGACTGCAATGAATGCACTGATAATTATGGATTAAGATCAGTGGTCTATCTTCTTATAACTACAAAACACTGTTCACTTCCTTTAACGCTCCTTAAACTGACACTTGTTTCTTGGATTTTCTCACAACTTGTATTCAGATTAGATTAAATATAAGGAATTAGGTCAGAGATGCACACACACTAGAAAACACACTTAATAACACAGATTTGTAATGCTCGATTTCCAGAAATAGATATGTTGAGACAAAACTCTGTACATAAGTTTGGGTCTGAGATTTTTGTATTACACTAAAACACTTATTACCACCAAGTTATAATATAAGATCGTCAAAAATGTAATAAAAATATATGTGTAAAATAGATATGCACATGAAATGTATAATACATATATGTGTATATAAGTCAAAATATAGTCAAATAGATATATGAATAAGTATTAAAATGTTACAAGTGGCTGGTACTCACCGATCTAAACTTGGCATTTGAGGAGGTTGGCTTTAAGCTAATGTTAAGATCCTTTGTTCTAATATTTTATTAGAACAATTCTTTATTCCCGTCTAGACCAGGAATAAAGTGTTAATGTTAGTAATTTTGATCTCAGTCAAGACCCGAGATACAATATGCTTTAAATCAGTCAATACCCGAATTAAAGTCTTATCTTAACTTCAGTCAAAACCCGAAGTAAGATTCTTTATTTCAGTCAAAACCCGAAATATATAAAAATATATTCGAAGCAATTTGGCTCGAACATACTGCCCCCCGTTGAAAGGCTAGAAATGTCTTTCAAATAATTAATTTTAAAACTGACCTGTAAAGCAATGAGAGAAAATTTTGAGCCAAATTATTGAGGGAGAAACTTCTAGCCGTATTACTAAGATTCAAAATTTTAACTTTCTTGTATCGGTAGGATACAAATTTTGGATATTGGCCGTTTTACAAGACCATTTTTCGTTTTTATGCTCACTACACGGATATATTTGTCAGCACCTGGATGAACTTCAATTATTCGTCCTAATAACCAACGGCAAGCTACCAAATTCGGTTCTTTGATAATAACTAAATCGCCTACTTTAGGATTTGATATTGGAGTCTGCCATTTGGGTCTATTTTGTAGGGAGTTCAAGTAGTCGCTAGACCATTTGTGCCAGAACTGTTGTTGCAACAGTTGGAGATGTTTCCATCTGGTGAGTGATGAAACCTTATTTTCCAGTACAGGTTCTGGTGGAAGTAGTAAAGAAGTTCCGACTAAAAAATGTCCCGGAGTTAGAACATTGAGATCGTCTGGATCTTCTGTAATAGGACATAGAGGCCTGGAATTTAGACAGGCTTCAATTTGTGTCAAAACAGTTGCGAATTCTTCAAAGGTCATTGAAGAATTCCCTAAAATTCGCTTTAAATGGAATTTTATTGATTTAACTCCAGCCTCCCACAATCCTCCGAAAGTGCCAAGAAATACCGTCTTGGGCTACCACTTCTGCCATCTGCTTATTAGCTTGCAATATGGCTGCTTTAAATTCCCTTTGTAGGACTTTATCAGCTCCAACGAAATTAGAGCCACAATCTGACAAGATATCAGTGCTGAGTTCCCTTCGGCTGGAAAACCGTCGGAACGCTGCCATGAAGGCTGCTGTGGATAGATCTGATACAGCTTCTATATGAATAGCTTTGGTGGCCATGCAAATAAAAATGCATATATACCCTTTATATACCCGATTATTTCGAAATTTAGATACTTTTAGATTGAAAGGACCAGCATAGTCTAAACCAGTTTGTTGAAACGGTCTAGTAATATTGACCCGTGGTGAAGGTAGATTTCCCATAATTTGATTTTTGTTGGATGCGGATTGCTTAAAACACACGATGCATTTATGTAATACATGTTTAACGATTTTTCGTCCTTGTGGAATCCAAAATTCACTTCGAATGTTGGACAAAACCAATTGCGGGCCACCATGCAAAGTTTTTATATGAAAATATTCAATTATCAAGATTGTTAACTTGCTTTCCTTTGGGAGAATAATTGGATGCTTTTGATTATAATGAATATTGGCATTTTTTAGTCGTCCTCCTACACGAATTAACCCGTCCTTATCTAAAAAGGGATTAAGAGATAATATTTTGCTTTTAGCTGGAAGTGCATTCCGTGCTTGTAAATATTGAATCTCAATACTGAAAAAGGTCTTCTGTGCTAATTTAATGAACCGAATTTTTGCTTGAGACAGTTCTGTAGAACTAAGCATCTTTGGGTCCATTTGTTGTTCTTGAGTTAATTCAACACATGCGTTCCTGCATTTATGAATGAACCTGATGCAATATGCAACTACGCGTTGTAGTTTGGTAAAACTTGAGAATCTCTCAAACAAGTCATTGATGTTTGACTGGGTTGTTGTAAGATGACTTGATCGTCTTTGTTCAGCCTCAATCTGGTTAGCTAAAATTGGCTTCGATTTGGGCCAACTTTCTTCACTACCTTGCAGCCAATGAGGTCCATGCCACCATAATTGATGATCAATTAATAATGATGAGTTAACTCCTCTGGAATTACAGTCGGCTGGATTGTCACCAGACCTTACATGTTGCCAAGATTTAATATCGATTAAGCCTTAAATTTCGGAGACTCTATTAGCCACGTAAGTTTTATACTTGTTTGGGTGGCTACGTATCCAAGCTAATACAATAGAAGAATCTGTCCAAGCAAATGTAAGAACTTGTTCAAATTGTAGATCTACTTTGACTCGATTTATGAGTCGTGCTAACAATACTGCACCACACAATTCGAGACGTGGAAGCGAAACGGATTTGACGGGCGCTACTTTTGACTTTGCCATAAGTAAGTTTACTTGAACTGTTCCTTCTTCATTAACAACTCTAATGTAGACAGCAGCAGAATAGGCTTGATTAGAGGCATCTGAGAAACCATGTACTTGACAAGCGGATAAGTTAATTGTGGTATGTATCCAACGTGGTATCTTGATACTACCTATATGATGTAATTCTATTTTGAATTCCCGCCACTGCTTATCAATGTGTGCCGGTATTGGTTCATCCCATGAACATCCTGCAAGCCATAAGGCTTGCATCAAAATTTTAGCACTAATTACAATTGGAGAAATCCAGCCTAGTGGATCGAAAAGCGTTGCGATTTCTGAGAGAACAGAACGCTTTGTAGAGCGACAATCGAGTCTCTTTCTGTATTGTAGTGTGAAGCAATCATATCCTGGATACCAATGAATGCCTAAAGTTTTTACAGACTCATCGCTTGCTAGTCGCAAAGGGAGTTGAACTTCTCTATAAGTTTCGGGAATCCTTGATAGTAGATCCGAGGAATTGCTGACCCATTTTCTCAAGTTAAACCCTCCTAAAGATAACAGATTGAGTAGTTGATCTTGTATATTGAATGCTTCTTCCATTGTATCCGATCCTGTAAGAAGGTCATCAACATAGAAGTCTCGCAATACTATCCTTGCAGCTTCAGGATATTTGTCGGCTTCATCGAAGGCTAGCTGATTGAGCGTTTTTATTGCGAGATATGGGGCTGTCGTGGTGCCAAAGGTTACGGTGGTTAATTTGTAATCTTGTATAGGCTCGTTGTGATTATTTCTCCAAACTATTCTTTGATAGTTTTGATCTGGAGCTTGAATCTTTATCATTCTATACATTTTTTCTATATCAGCCGACATAGCGAATTGATACTTTCTCCATCTGAGGATGATGGAGAAGAGTTCAGACTGCAGTACTGGACCAGTATGCAGCTGTTCGTTTAGACTTTTTCCATTAGTCGTTTTTGCCGAAGCATCAAAGACGACGCGAACCTTTGTAGTGGTGCTATCTTTGATCACAGCATGATGAGGAAGATAGTAGCTTTGCTCGTTACTTACTATCTTGCTAGCCACTGTCATGTGACCTAATGTCTTGTATTCGTTTATCCAAGCTTTGTATTCTTGATAAAGTTCAGGATTACGTTCTAATTGCCGTTCTAGGCTATAGAACCTACGTAATGCCATACCACGAGAGTCGCCTAGACTAGGACTTTCTGCGGTGAAAGGCAGACGAACTTCGTAACGGCCTTGTGCGTTACGAACATGACTTTTTTGATAAAACTCTTCACATTCTTGATCTGCTTTAGACAGCTTTCTTCCTGGATTAACTTCTTCAGTTTCCCAAAACTGACGTAGAAGGTTATCCAGTGAAGAGTCTTCGTCGTAGTGAACTTTTGCTGTTAACGCAGATGCATTTAAAAATGTGGAAGTATTATGGAGTTTTCCGAAGAGTATCCATCCGAGGGTACTGTTTTGGGCAACAGGTGTTCCTGGAGGACCTTTCCGTAAACCTTCCAAGAGGATTTCACTATATACATCTGCTCCTAAAAGCAGGTCAACTTTTCCTGGTTTAAAGAAAAATGGATCGGCAAGTGGCAGCTGATGTATATGATTCCATTCTTTGTTTGGAATGGTTGAAGGAGGTAAAATGTCCGTGATTGTTTCCACTATAAGGGCTGTGACCGTGGTTGCCTTAGTTGTGGTTGAATAAGGATAAATGTTCAATGTAGTTTGTTTTTGAACATTTGTAGTTTCAGTTTTTCCCAGGCCAGTGATTTGAATTTCCACGTTTGTAGTGGATGATTGCAGCTTACGTGCGGCGGCTTGGGTTATAAATGAAACTTGCGAGCCTGAATCTATCAATGCTCTTAATACCAACATATTTCCCTTTTTTGAGGGAACGTTTAGCAATGCTGTGGCAAGCAATGCTTGTTTGGTATGTTGGTTTTTTGCGTAAAGCGTGTGAAGAGAATTATTGGATGTGGAAGGTGAATTACAAGTTTGAGCGTCTGATTGCTGCTCCCTAGGCTTGAATTGGGTCGAGACCCTATGAGTGGCATTATTCCTGTGAAGTAAAGAATGATGCCTCCTTCCACATCGCTGACATGAAAACTTACTCGTACAGGTTTTCGTGTTGTGGCCTTTTGATAGGCAGTTATTACACAATTGATTTGATGTGACAATTTTGAATTTATTGTCTACATCAAGTTTTATGAATTTCGGACATTTAAAATAATCGGTGCTGCTCTTTGCACAAGGTACATGCTTGGGTAGATGACGTAAAATGGGTTGATGCTCTCGGGACATGAGCATTCTTGGAGGCTAGAGACGGTTTGTTATCGACTATGGCTTCTAAAATTCTAAATCTAGATTGTAAAAATAACTTTAAGGATTCGAAGGTGGGAAGTCCTTCTGCAGTATTTACTTCTTGTTCCCAAGAGCGGTGCGTTTCTGCTGGTAAGCATTGTACCAACATATAGATGAGAATTGCATCCCATTGCTTAGTGGAACCTTGCAATGCCTCGAGTTCAAAGATGCATTCAGAAGACTTATCTAGCAAAGTTTTGATAGCCTTGGCTGATTCGTGTGTCGCTTTAGGTAGATTGAAGAGTGTTTTCAATTGGGCATTTACTAATACCCGTTTATTATCATACCTCTCAAGCAGTATCTTCCATGCATTGTCATAACTCGAGTTGGTCATAGGAAATTGACGCAATAAGTGCTCTGCTTCTCCAGATACACTTGATTTCAAATAATGCAATTTCTGCACCGGAGATAACGCAGAATTTGAATGCACCAGGGAATTGAATAAATCGTGAAAAGGTCTCCAGGAATCATAAGAACCTGAGAATTTTGGTATTGTGATGCTCGGTAGTCTCAGAGACGATGAAGTTTCATGTTCTGATTTTGGACTTGATGCAACCTTTGTTTCGAATGCATCTAATGCATCCCTAAGGATACCTCGAAAGGTAAAATATTGATTTTCCACTTTTGAAAATTGATCATTTGCGAAATAGTCGTACTTTTGAAGTTCACTATCTTCCAAAGCCTGCGTGGCTTGAATAATTGTATAGTGATCTTTCTTGTAATCTGACCAAATTTCACTTAGAGCGGTTAATCGCTCGGAAATAAGACCTTTCGTTCGTTTTTCTACATCAGTTTTGGTGTAGTTATTGAACGATTTTTCAAAGATTATTGCGGAAGTGGCTTGGTTGCCCAAAAGTTTTTGAAGTGTAGACATAATGAAAAGATTGATAAAATAAAACACTTGACCTTAAATCCGGCTCGAAGGACCATAAAATGTACTGCCCGTAGTTAGAACGTACACGCAAATTTGAATTTACTGAAGACTGCAATGAATGCACTGATAATTATGGATTAAGATCAGTGGTCTATCTTCTTATAACTGCAAAACACTGTCCACTTCCTTTAACGCTCCTTAAACTGACACTTGTTTCTTGGCTTTTCTCACAACTTGTATTCAGATTAGATTAAATATAAGGAATTAGGTCAGAGATGCACACACACTAGAAAACACACTTAATAACACAGATTTGTAATGCACGATTTCCAGAAATAGATATGTTGAGACAAAACTCTGTACATAAGTTTGGGTCTGAGATTTTTGTATTACACTAAAACACTTATTACCACCAAGTTATAATATAAGATCGTCAAAAATGTAATAAAAATATATGTGTAAAATAGATATGCACATGAAATGTATAATACATATATGTGTATATAAGTCAAAATATAGTCAAATAGATATATGAATAAGTATTAAAATGTTACAAGTGGCTGGTACTCACCGATCTAAACTTGGCATTTGAGGAGGTTGGCTTTAAGCTAATGTTAAGATCCTTTGTTCTAATATTTTATTAGAACAATTCTTTATTCCCGTCTAGACCAGGAATAAAGTGTTAATGTTAGTAATTTTGATCTCAGTCAAGACCCGAGATACAATATGCTTTAAATCAGTCAATACCCGAATTAAAGTCTTATCTTAACTTCAGTCAAAACCCGAAGTAAGATTCTTTATTTCAGTCAAAACCCGAAATATATAAAAATATATTCGAAGCAATTTGGCTCGAACATACTGCCCCCCGTTGAAAGGCTAGAAATGTCTTTCAAATAATTAATTTTAAAACTGACCTGTAAAGCAATGAGAGAAAATTTTGAGCCAAATTATTGAGGGAGAAACTTCTAGCCGTATTACTAAGATTCAAAATTTTAACTTTCTTGTATCGGTAGGATACAAATTTTGGATATTAGCCGTTTTACAAGACCATTTTTCGTTTTTATGCTCACTACACGGATATATTTGTCAGCACCTGGATGAACTTCAATTATTCGTCCTAATAACCAACGGCAAGCTACCAAATTCGGTTCTTTGATAATAACTAAATCGCCTACTTTAGGATTTGATATTGGAGTCTGCCATTTGGGTCTATTTTGTAGGGAGTTCAAGTAGTCGCTAGACCATTTGTGCCAGAACTGTTGTTGCAACAGTTGGAGATGTTTCCATCTGGTGAGTGATGAAACCTTATTTTCCAGTACAGGTTCTGGTGGAAGTAGTAAAGAAGTTCCGACTAAAAAATGTCCCGGAGTTAGAACATTGAGATCGTCTGGATCTTCTGTAATAGGACATAGAGGCCTGGAATTTAGACAGGCTTCAATTTGTGTCAAAACAGTTGCGAATTCTTCAAAGGTCAATGAAGAATTCCCTAAAATTCGCTTTAAATGGAATTTTATTGATTTAACTCCAGCCTCCCACAATCCTCCGAAAGTGCCAAGAAATACCGTCTTGGGCTACCACTTCTGCCATCTGCTTATTAGCTTGCAATATGGCTGCTTTAAATTCCCTTTGTAGGACTTTATCAGCTCCAACGAAATTAGAGCCACAATCTGACAAGATATCAGTGCTGAGTCCCCTTCGGCTGGAAAACCGCCGGAACGCTGCCATGAAGGCTGCTGTGGATAGATCTGATACAGCTTCTATATGAATGGCTTTGGTGGCCATGCAAATAAAAATGCATATATACCCTTTATATACCCGATTATTTCGAAATTTAGATACTTTTAGATTGAAAGGACCAGCATAGTCTAAACCAGTTTGTTGAAACGGTCTAGTAATATTGACCCGTGGTGAAGGTAGATTTCCCATAATTTGATTTTTGTTGGATGCGGATTGCTTAAAACACACGATGCATTTATGTAATACATGTTTAACGATTTTTCGTCCTTGTGAAATCCAAAATTCACTTCGAATGTTGGACAAAACCAATTGCGGGACACCATGCAAAGTTTTTATATGAAAATATTCAATTATCAAGATTGTTAACTTGCTTTCCTTTGGGAGAATAATTGGATGCTTTTGATTATAATGAATATTGGCATTTTTTAGTCGTCCTCCTACACGAATTAACCCGTCCTTATCTAAAAAGGGATTAAGAGATAATATTTTGCTTTTAGCTGGAAGTGCATTCCGTGCTTGTAAATATTGAATCTCAATACTGAAAAAGGTCTTCTGTGCTAATTTAATGAACCGAATTTTTGCTTGAGACAGTTCTGTAGAACTAAGCATCTTTGGGTCCATTTGTTGTTCTTGAGTTAATTCAACACATGCGTTCCTGCATTTATGAATGAACCTGATGCAATGTGCAACTACGCGTTGTAGTTTGGTAAAACTTGAGAATCTCTCAAACAAGTCATTGATGTTTGACTGGGTTGTTGTAAGATGACTTGATCGTCTTTGTTCAGCCTCAATCTGGTTAGCTAAAATTGGCTTCGATTTGGGCCAACTTTCTTCACTACCTTGCAGCCAATGAGGTCCATGCCACCATAATTGATGATCAATTAATAATGATGAGTTAACTCCTCTGGAATTACAGTCGGCTGGATTGTCACCAGACCTTACATGTTGCCAAGATTTAATATCGATTAAGCCTTGAATTTCGGAGACTCTATTAGCCACGTAAGTTTTATACTTGTTTGGGTGGCTACGTATCCAAGCTAATACAATAGAAGAATCTGTCCAAGCAAATGTAAGAACTTGTTCAAATTGTAGATCTACTTTGACTTGATTTATGAGTCGTGCTAACAATACTGCACCACACAATTCGAGACGTGGAAGCGAAACGGATTTGACGGGCGCTACTTTTGACTTTGCCATAAGTAAGTTTGCTTGAACTGTTCCTTCTTCATTAACAACTCTAATGTAGACAGCAGCAGAATAGGCTTGATTAGAGGCATCTGAGAAACCATGTACTTGACAAGTGGATAAGTTAATTGTGGTATGTATCCAACGTGGTATCTTGATACTACCTATATGATGTAATTCTATTTTGAATTCCCGCCACTGCTTATCAATGTGTGCCGGTATTGGTTCATCCCATGAACATCCTGCAAGCCATAAGGCTTGCATCAAAATTTTAGCACTAATTACAATTGGAGATATCCAGCCTAGTGGATCGAAAAGCGTTGCGATTTCTGAGAGAACAGAACGCTTTGTAGAGCGACAATCGAGTCTCTTTCTGTATTGTAGTGTGAAGCAATCATATCCTGGATACCAATGAATGCCTAAAGTTTTTACAGACTCATCGCTTGCTAGTCGCAAAGGGAGTTGAACTTCTCTATAAGTTTCGGGAATCCTTGATAGTAGATCCGAGTGCAAAAAGAGATCGAGATCAGTCAGCTTGTCGGTTATATAGCCCTTGCCTGCACACGACACCATCATAGAGTAGCAGCGGCGCATGATTACAAGAATTGGCAATGCAGCTGTGCTCTTACGGTACTAGCGATAAAATTTGCCTAGCAACGAACAAAAATGCATAGCAACAAGAAATTTAGTGCAACACATGCTGTTGTGGTAAATTAAATTATATTTGCAAAAATTTTATTTCGTATAACGTAGAGAAGAAATTCCCGTTCGATGGTACTTATAATGATGATAATGCTAGAGTTGCAAATTCATCTGCTTGATCTGATTGTATTTGTGCCATGCATTGTATGTTACATGACAACACATGCTTTTGATGGATGTAATTAGATTGAATTTATTTTATTTTCAGATCTCAATTTTAGCATGATTTTTTGTAATATGTTCTTTTTTCAGGAATAGTTTTTAGCACGGATCTAACTGGTTTAAACAAATGGAAATAATCTTTATGTGATCTGCTCGTTGAGGCTATAATTTTGTATTATATTCGCGCAATGTGCTATGTAAAAGACAAATACATAGCTTTTTTTGGGTTGTGTACCTGTATTTTTATTAAGAGTAATCAGATTAGAGATAAGTTTATTAAAAATTTTATGCTTTGTTTTCAGTATACTTTCTTTTCAGAAGTTGTCTGTTTATAAAAATATATTCGAAGCAATTTGGTTCGAACAGTTGGTGTTAATCTGTCTATGTCTTCTTCCATGCTTGCTGCTTTTTCAATGTAGTATTCCTGAACCTCGCTGAATGTTTCTTCGGTGAAATATTCTAATTGGAGATCTTCTTTTCTTACTCTCCTTTGTATGGACCTGTGCCGAGTTTGGAAATCTTTCCAATACTCGGTGAACGTTGTAGGCGTTTTTCTGTCGATTTGACACTTTTCTTTTTTCCATCTCTTTGATGCCTTCTAAATAAGTCTTCCATTAAATCTTTGACTTCTATTTGGGACTGTACGAACTCTGACACAGAGTCAACGGTTTCGTCACCAACGTCAGATGAAATGGATTCGCCATCTTTCGACATTTTGCATGGAAAGGCTTGAATCACGTGATATTAAGCAATGTATTCAATTTTATATTTGATTGACTGAGTTATCCGGCTCGAAGGACCAATGTGAGAGCTAGTCTCGGACGTGGGAGGGAGTGCCGGTTTGTAATGGACAACTCAGTCGATTTAATAATTCAAACATAAAATTTTTATTAATACTTCACTGCTTATAATTATATCACAATTCATTTACTACAAACTACTATAAAATTCAATATACAATTCAACAAAAAATTCAAATCAAACAAAACAAATTAAAAATTCAAGTAAAATTCAAAGTGACGATTCCGTAGTCCGGCTCCTTTAATTCGTCTTATTCTAGAAAAAGGAAGAAGAAGAATTAATCGTCTATAAGAACCGTATTCCTATATAAATTTAAGAGTGCTATTTTTAAGCACACGGGCAGCCAAATGCTACTATAAACAAGAAGAAGATTACAGATTATTCTCTGCAGCAGAATTATTCTTCTGCGTAAATATGAGCAGGAGATGTAGCAGATTATTCTCTGCGGCAGAATTATTCTTCTGCTTAGGTGTGGGCAGTAGATTGCAGATTATTCTCTGCGGCAGAATTATTCTTCTGCTTAGGTGTGGGCAGGAGATTGTAGATTATTCTCTGCGGCAGAATTAATCTTCTGCGTAGGTGTGGGCAGGAGATTGCAGATTATTCTCTGCGGCAGAATTATTCTTCTGCTTAGGTGTGGGACGGAATATTGGAAATAATAGGACTTTCAGATTATTCTCTGAAATATAGAATTATTCTTCTATTTTGGAGGTTGGGAATGATATTCTTGTCGTTCGGATTATTCTCCGAATCAGATGAGCTCTGAAACAAGAATGAATTTCTGCTGCGGCTCGTCGGCTTTATATAGCCGCTGCATCCAGTTATATCTGTTTCGCCTCTTGGTGTTGCCCTATTGACGGCTTTTGCATTTACTTAACTTTTGATTGCGGCGAATACAGCTGACTGTGGTAATGTCAGTAAATGACATTACGAAAAGTACCTAGACAAGAGGATGTGTACTTTTAGGTAAGTTTTGCTTTCTTCTATTGTTTTATTTATTTATTAGTTATGTTTTATGCTTTTAGATGAAGTGTGGCTTCAAAGGGCCTTTTATGGATGCTTTTGCAGCAGGAGTGCTGTGTGCTTTAGATGAAAACGAATGATCCAGGATGCTGAATTTGATTGGTTTTTTTAGATAAATATCAAGCTTTTATGATTTTTCTTTAGATTTGATACTTTGTGCTTTCTTTATTAAGTATTTCAGGAAATATCAACCAGAGAATGCATCTGGGGGACATAGATACATCGGTGGACTGAACAGAGCTAACGAAAGATGTTTTGAGTGAAAAAGGGTGCCTATTATGTAGTAATGATTTATTTGAATTGTAATTTATTTAAATGCAATTTAATTGTTAATACACTTAAATACAAAAGTATACACATTTTATGAAAATGGCATTACAAATAACTGATTTTCGATGATACTCGAAGAAGCATTCCTAATTTCGCAGAATGCAGAGATGTGCTGTACATTGGGAATAATAGAATTTTCTGCTTGAATCTTTGTAGTTTGTTTCGAACAACTGTGCTTTGCATTGAATCGAAACGTGGATAGTGAGCGACTTGGTCATAACGAGTATCAATTGACAGTGAATAAAAGTAATTTTGTTGCTTCGGTCCATGTATATTTTCCTCCCCTTCTGGAGAAGAATATCCAGCCAAGTTCGAGGGTCTCCCCCGTTTATACGCAAGCAAGTCCATTTGGTCTTTGAACAGTATTCCATTTCTGACAGTATCTGCTCTGTACTCAAGCCAACTAGCCGTGATCGCTATGTCGAAGAAATGCATAATTACATGCAAAGTCCATTTTTTATATTTAATAAAAATACTATAGTACTGCAGCATTTCATCAAGCAGATTTACGTGTACCATTCCTCTGTCGTATAGCTGTATGTATGTATACCGTTTTATCTTCTTTTTCATACCGCTGCGCTTTATCCAGCGTGCGTATTGCAACCAAGTTTGAAGCCAACACCTTGGTTGTCATACCATTCCGTCACAACTACTTTCCTGTCACGGCTGCTTTTCTTTTGTCAAGAATTTCCAACAATGATAAACTTGTGAAAAAGTTGTCTAAAATTTATAGCCTACCGAATCTCGTGGTACTCGCTTCAAAAACTCAAGAGCAATAGCTTAACTGAAACCAAGTTTTTCCAAGAAGGCGATTTCAGCGATCAAGCCTTGGCAGGCAATGTAAGCGAACGGCAATTTACTTTTACCGTATAGCAGATACAGCTTTATACCCCATGGAGATGGATTTCTTCATATATATTGCTTAATTTGCCGACATCCTTTAAACGGTATAATCTACTCATCGACATAAAGTATTTCTTCCAATTGGTGCTCCAACAAACTTTTTGGACTGCATCCACGATCAGCCGCAGATGATAAAATTTATTATGGTATCAACTGTAAGCCTACTAGATACAAATGCGTACGAAGTGCATAAAATCGATTGTGTAATATATTCTCCGTGAATATTGGCAATGCTGTCCCCTTTTCCCAAAACATAGTGATCCGCGAAAATTTGAAAACTCTCATCATGCAATGTAAATATTTGGTTTTTTCTTATAATCAATTGGCAACACTATTTCGAAAAAAAGATAAGATAAAAGATGCACATCGATATGTCCATTCTGACCGAAGATATTTTCTTTTTGAGATTATCTTATGTTTTTGTGGATTGCTTTAAATAATATACATTTCGTAAGTACTAAATATTTTACGCTATGTAATGAGCCGAGCGTACACTAGCTATACTTGTTTTGAAGCGACTGGAGCACGTACCCGAACAACGTGTTTATAAGATGTGCACGAATAAAATGAAATGAAATTACCTAAATAACTACGAACAATTTTAGGGCTTTGTTTAATGTTTAAAATTTGAGAACGAGCGCAAATATTAACTTCTTCCTTCGACCTTCCTTAAAAAATGTCTGAAAACGACTAAAAATTTTAAAGCATCCTTCTAAAACTTGGCACGCATTGAAAGGACAAACCGTTTATTCTGTTTTAGAAGAAATAGTGCTAAAACATATAAATGAGACTAATAAAAGCGGCAATATAACAAAAAGATGAAAGGACGGGAAAGTACCTGAATCCCGAGAAGTGATAAAACCCTAAGTAGTCGTAAACCACCCTGTCGCCAGACGAGAATGAATAAAGAAGGTAAAGGAGGAAAATTGGCAGCGCATAGCATGGCGTACGAGAAATATACCAAGAAAAATAAAGGTGTTCTTATGCATAAGACGTGGTTTATTTTCAGTACTGATTTTTGAGAATAAATATACTCTTACAGTTCAGAAGTGGGATAAACCTAAGCGTGGAAAAAAAATATAAAAAGTGTACTTTGTGTTTTGTGTGCTTTCAAAATTTTGACTTAATTGAGCTACGAACATTTTAGGTAGTGACCACGACATAAAGTGTGAAATGCGCAAAATGGACCGATATAAGAGACAACGATAAAAGAACTCGAGCTCGTCAAACTCCTCTAAAAGCCATTTCAGTGTTAAGCATGTTGGAAATAATGTTACGCCGACCCAGCCGCGGAGACAATCCCGTAAGAGATCAACTCCTAGAGAGAATGTAATTCGAAGAAGTGAAAGTGAATGTTCTAGAAGCATAGAGAGGCTAGAAAAATTAGTGGAAGCCTTTTTGAGTAAGGACTCAAGTGTAAATAAACAAAACACCGACAAACAAATCAGGTAATCTATAAAAATTCATAATATCCCCGAGTTGGAGCCCGGTAACCCCAATCTATCAGTTAAAAAGTGATTGGAAAAGATCGGGCAATCGGCAATCATCAACGAATGGGATAAAAAAAAACCATTTACCATATGCAGAATCGCTTAAGCGGATTAGCAAGGACATGGTATAGTAATCTCAGCACTTACGATCGTACCTGGAACGTATAAAAGAAGTTGATAAAAAAAACCTTTCCTGATCATCATGACTTCGCTGAATCCTTAAGAAAACTTATAAACCGAAAGAAGCAAAGACGAAAGCATGGTCGAATATTACTTCTTCAAGATGGATCTTATCCAAGCTTGCAAAATATCAGAGAAAGATGCGGTATCATGCTTGATAGACGGACTGAATGATATAACAGTGCAGACAGGACAGGACCAGGACGTTATGAAACACCCGAAGATCTCTATGCAGAATTTTTATTAACTGCTGCCATCTATGAGCATCCAAGAACATATAGGAACACCGAGAGCAGTCTGTAGGAGAGAAAACGTTATAATCACAATCAGTTAGAGCGGCAGATAGAAAAAAAATACGTTTAAAGGAAAAATAGTAAAATGCTTCAAGTGCAATAAGTCTGGACATATACAACGAAATGTACAAGGTCGAAAATTGAGTGTACTAAGTGTACCAATAAATAATAGGACAACATTTTATCAATGATGATAATGTGTTGATTATTCGAAATAATCAGGTAAGGGAATTCAATAAAAAGTTGGCAATCCTACTGTAACGACGACCTTACCAACAGCCTGGGGTGTTATCGCAATAATAATTAAGAAGGTCGTACATAAGGATCTCAAAGTACCCTGGAGACGGTTGGAAGTCGAGATCCAGATTGAACCTTCGGATCACAAGGAAACTAACTGACGAAAATAAATTAACTCTAATCATTATTATGCTCAAAAGTTTTTTGATAATTACTAAATCAAAATATGCAAAAAACCAATTAATGAAAAATTTAAAAAATACATACATTTACATAATTAAATATGGGAGTGCGCTGCTGTAGTGGGTAAAGATGCTGATGGGTTAGTGCTAAGAATTGCAGCTGTATGATTCCGTTAATAATTATATCGGTTGTTCTCTATCTCGTAGGAACTGAGGGGTGGTCCCCCCGTACCGATTGCGATGGCCACGAGATTTTCCTCCAACAGATCAATTAACTTTAACTAATTGTTGCTGATGCGCTCCATTTTGGTTTTCTTTATTGATGTTAGCATGGACAGGTGAGGAATAATGGTCACTCACGTGAGGAACTGATTTGCATACAGAAAAAAGATCACTGAGTTTTGAGTTATTTTTCACAGTGCAATACAAACGTCTTTTTAAAACCTGAGCTCTGAAATGCTCAGTTCTAGAAATTTATTAGGTAATAGAATGCACTTTATTAAAAAATTGTATAATTAGACTCGCGCTTGCTTGTCCCGAATATAAGTTCTTGCTATGAAGAATTTTAAAAGAGTGACCCGACTGTGTTTGGCAAATTCAACAGAATTTACCTATTGTCTCTGATCGAATGTTTGCTTATCTGATTGGTAGCGGTGAGCAGCCAGGTAACAGAATTGGATGCAGCTAATCTCGAGTCTATCCGGCTGAACTAAGATTTAAATTTTATATATATGTACTAGAAGGAGCGCGTCGGCGTTATCCGACAATAATAAAGATACTTAGATGGGTGGGGATGGGGGTGGGGTGTTCATATCTAAGCTATTACCTTACTAGATCGCGCGTTTCCGTACTCTAAGTTTTTACTCTGTGTGTGTGTGTGTGTATGCGTGTGTGTGAGTGTGTGTGTTCCGGGCGCGTGTGTGCGCATATGTGAGTGTTCGTGCCTGCATTCATATGTGGGGGAGAGTGTTGCTCTTTACGCGTCGACTCTCAAGCAGTGCCCAAATAATGAGTAAAACACGAAATTTTTGTATGGCAACCCTACGAAGGAGTTGCCCAATTGGTCCCATATTTGAACTTAATTTACACTTTTTTAAAAAAGGTCCGCGTACAAAATTTCAATACTCTACTTCGATACGTGAAGCAGTGTCAAAATATATAATGAACAATTAAAGTTTTGGGTTTGTGACCCCGATTCCGACCATTTTTGAAATTTTATTTACTATTGCTATGAAAACACCATGTATCAAATTGTAGTTCTCCACGTCGACCAGTTCCCAGACAGTACCCAATATGTAGGTAAAAAAGAAATTTTGTATGACAACCCTACGAAATAATTGCCCGATTTGTCCCATTTTTGAACCAAAATTTTGGTTTTTTTTCGAAAATTGTAAATATTTCGAAAACTACATGTTTCATAGATTACAAAAATATTGTGCTTATTCAATGTAAAAAGAGGTATACTTTCATAAAATTTCATGTAATTTGAATTATTTTTACGAGAGAGAAGACTAAAAAACTTAAAAATTGGTTTTCCGCTATTTTATCGAAAAATTGGAGGTTTTTGTTGAAAAATGCCTTATATGAAAGTTCTAGATATTCTTATTAACTATATCTTTCGCGAAGAACATATTCCACTAGGAAATCGCACTTTGCCGAAAATCGCAAAAAAACACTTTCAACCCCTAAACACCGACCATTTCGCAATTTTACTTTATCACGTGTTTAATTTTTGATTTTTCCCTTAATTATAACCGTAACTAAATTTTCCGTCTGGTCCTTGCGTGTTGTTAATTTTTTCCGTTTTACCCTTCACAACCCGTTTTGGCACCAGCCCATAGAGTGTACATCTTTAGTGAAATGGGTTAAAATGGGAGGCTTTGATTCAATGTTTTATCATTTTGAATGAAATTTAAGTGAGGACTTTTTTCTGAATGTAGAATTTCGCAAATGTTGCGACAAAGATCTGCTGCTTTCTGTTGAAGTATCAATTATAAAATATATGTACATAGTTTCCAATTTTAATAAGAAAATCAAAAATAATTGACAACAATATTCGAAAACCACATAAATAATTAGCAATAAATTTCCATCTATGTAGGTACACACAAGTATTTGGATATACGAATTATGTGAAAGCTTACATTGTACATGTACAAAAGCACCGAGCAACATTGAAGCCGTTGAAATTTATCTTTTTCAAGCGAAAAGATTCATACAATGGAGTGAGTGTACATAACGGGATTTATTTGTTGGAAATGAATGGATTTGCAATGTAAACTTTCCAAACTTTCACTAATTTGTTACTGCAATTCTCCATGAATATTTGTTCGAGTGTACTCAATAGGCAAGAAATCAATTTATCGACTCTGCCACGAACAGAATTGGGTAATTGGCCACCGCACCGCGCCACACCGCGACCCCAAGATGGAAATAAAAAATTTCTATCTGAAGAGAGAGATGTATACTATATAGTACAGATGAAGTTATACTAGCTCTCCTTATGAATCTCATTCAACAGAAGTAGTTCCACATTCTTTATACATAATACAAGTTCAGCATTGCACCAATCGCTGCCATAACCATTCAACTTCAGGCTTCGCTTAATCCTCTTTTATGTCTTCTTTAATGCAGGCACTTGAATTCCAGGCTTGGATGCACCATAAAAGGCTAAATTCCAGGTAAACGAACAATTACCCCAGATGTACAGCAGATAAATAGCTACCTATCCCCTCACCCCCACTCCTTCAACCGTCATGGACAGAAATGAAAGTATTAACAGAGTTGTTGTATTATACTAAAATGGATAGGGGAGAATGGTGGGAAGAGTTCTAGGGTGATAATCCATTTGAAGCGCCCTTTTTGTGACAAATATAAGCAGAAGAAGAGCTGGGCGATAAGTTCTTTGTTGTTTCCTTGAATATCAATTCCAAGAGATTGCTAGAAATTAAATCCTTTTGGATTTTTTAGTGGTTCTTAATTAGTACGTACAGATGAATTTGCATAAGCTGCTTTATCAATTATTGTTTTTATAGTTTATTTTATAGGAACAGAAAACTATTATTGCTTAGAAATTTTCTTCTTAACTCGACCGAACGGTACACATATTCCTAATTAAATGATTATCTACATATTTCTAACGGAAATGTTAAGCTTAAAAATTCGAAATCGAAAATTCTTTTTTTGATTATTACAAATGGAATCTTATTAACCTTTATATCACCTATCAAAGTAATGGAAACTACTTCTCAGTATTTGCACGGCCGACTGTGAAAATTAACAAACAAAATAAGCTAGAATTGGTTTAAGACCCTTAGATAGCCTACATGAATGCCCGTATATAATTAAGTATTATGTACCTACTAATATCCTTTTTCATTAAAAATAAGCTTCCAACAATTTTGTACGTGAAATTGCGAAAAACAAATAAGTATCTCAAGTTACAAACTCAACGTCGGCACGTTTAGCTTAATTAACCTAAACTTACTCCTATTTCTTAATGTAGCTAGTTTTCAATCGTGTTTTAATCGAATAAGTAAAATAAGAGTTCTCGTAATTAAAAACATAATTTTTTTTATTTTTTGATCCACAAAGAAAATAAAGTGAAAGGGACTATTTTTACGTACACTGTAAAAAAAGTAGGACAATTCCCTAAATTTAAGACATGTTTTTTCCAAAAAATAAATGTCATTTTCTCTGCTATAAAGGGAAAATCAGTTAAATTTCCCAAAATCAATGGAACATTCAATGGATGTAGGTATTTGGCACCACAAAACCTATATAGTAGGTACGTAAAATTCCCGAAATGTTTAGCTTTCTCTGATAAAAGGAAACGAACATTCAATAAATTAGGTATTATTCTACATTTTAAGGATAAAAGTCTATTCCACTTTTTCCAAAGTGGAGCTTTCCCTAATTTTATCGAAAAATACTTAATCTTAGTGGCACAAATTGTTGCCACTCATTTTAGGGAAAAAATTTTGACTGTGCAAATCGATTTACATCGTGCTAATCCGTCTAGCCAAAACCCTCGAAAATACTTTCCCAAGCCATGAAACAGAAATCTATATGTGTGCGTGCTTAGTCCGTTTTCTAAAATGTTCTATATTGATACTTATGGAAAAGTGCTAAACATTGGCTTTATATATGCCATAGAGGCTAAACTACTATCCATACAGGAAAATAGTCTTGTATTAATTTAAAGCTTGGTTCCTTACCTTCCCAAAGGATACACTTCCTACATACCTTACTTAACAAAATAATAAAATAGTTTTGATTACAAAGTAACCTTACCATTTTACGCTCAATACCTCTCTGCTGAGTGATAATTGCATATGTGTATGTGCAGCCGTAGTCCGAATCTGTAGGCAGCTACATTCGACATCATCAGCCGCATCAGCCCACGGCATGCCATGACGGCACACCGACATTACAATGATTACTCAGCTGAGAATTTTTGTGTGAGGAATCGTAGTCATTTGGTTAAGATAAATTTTTTTGAATAATTTTGTTAGGAAAGGTATGAACATTTTATTACGATTCGGAAGATAAGAAAGCAAGCTTAAGATTAACAGAACACCATTTTTCTGGATGAATAGTAGTTTAGGGCGGAGGAGCTATTCAAATCAAACTTTTGTCACTTTTACATAAGAACACTGCAAATATTTTAGAATGTAAGGACTACGTCGGGCCTCGCATGGGGTAGGGAGGGAGTCTGTTTCATGGCTTGTGAAGTATTCTCGAGGGTTTTGGTCTAGAGAGGGAGTCTGTTTCATGGCTTGTGAAGTATTCTCGAGGGTTTTGGTCTAGCGTTTAGTCCAATAGTATTAAAGCTTTGACAGTTGTCAAATGTGTCAGATCTGCCTACTACTTCACGAGAAAAATGATAAATAATATTTTAATTTTGTATGTACACTGCATGCACAAGAGAATGGAGCATAGATGAAAATTTAAATGTACCAAATTTCTAAAAAAATCTAGCAGCCATTACGGATGGAATACTTTCTTCAATAAGTCAGAAGCCTATGAGGGAATTTGTCTCACCCTCTGAGTAGTCGTACTTTTTTTATTGTTAATTTCACTTATTTTCATTAAAAATTTAAAATAAAAAAACCCTCTCTATTACTGAACATATGTACGCATTCAAGTTTGTGAATAATTCCTTATGTAAGGTTTATGTCTATGTTTAATACTAATTTTGTTTGTCAATACCGCATCAGAAACCGAATTAAAGTAGGGCTAGTTTTTCGTAATGAAGCATTTTAAGAACACTTCATATTAGTTCTACACGTAAGTTGTTTTACGTAAAACTAGTCCTAAAAGGCATTATATTTAAGTATTTAATTAATTCTTTCTTAAACGATTACGAGAAAAGGTGAATACTTTTGTGAATACCTTTCTTTTTAAATAAAAAAAAAAGTAATGTCGGCATTAGCATCTGTGAAATTTCACAATATACGTCAAAATCCCAAATTTTTATACGGCAACACTAAGAAGGGGTTCCCCTACTTAGCCCAATTTTTGTTTAAAAGTCCATGTGCAAAATTTCAGCTCTCTAAGTATACGCGTTCTCGAGTTATCAGGATGATGGGCGGACTGACGCACGAACGGACACGCAAAAATAAAAATAACTTTTATACTGTTATGCTATTTTGGAAAAGCTTAAGTTTTTTTAAGGGAGTTTCTGAAATTTCTAATACCTTGAATGACAAAAGAAGAATTTTTATACCCTAGATGAAATCTAAAGGGTATACTAAATTTATCATTCCGCTTGTGACACTTCGAAATAATGATGATAGAGCAAAATGGATTGGGTACTCACGCATAATATTAAAAGTTATTTTGATTTTCGCATGTCCGTCCGTCCGTCTGTCCATCTGTGCGCAATACACGAAATTAAAAAAAAAAAAGTGAAATTAAGTTCGAAAATGAGACAAATCGGGCAATTCCTTCGTGGGGTTGCCATATATGTATATTTGTTTCGAAAAAAAACCACTTGCTCCGATTTCACAATTATTTTATTTAAAAAAAACTAACTAACAGCCTACACGTTTCGCTTAAGATATCATCAGGGTTTGCACTAAAACAATAATGATAATTTCTTAAGCGAACGAAACGAGGAGGCTGTTACTCATTTTTTAAATAAAATAATTGTGGAATCGGAGCAAGTGTTTTTTTTCTCAAACAAAGATGTCGAAAAACGTATTCCACCAAGTGTTAACAAATAAATCGATAAATGCATAAATTTGGACACTGCCTGAGAACGCGTTGACATAGAGAGCTCAAATTTGGCACATGGTGTTTTTATAGTAATAACAAATAGAATTTCAAAAATGGACTAAATCGGGCAACCCGTCTTGGTATTGCGATATAAAAATTTAGGCTTTTTACATATACTGTGAAAACGATCAGTCCTACCTAGACTTTTTTATTGTACTAAAAACTTCTTCAGAATACGAAATGCTAAGAAATTGGTTATAATCAGTTTTTCTGTTCGACGAACCGTTCTAGAAATATATGCGAAAAGCCACTTCAGAAATAAAACTTGCATAGATCGGTGACCATAGCCGGACTGGCGGTACGGGCGATCGGGTGCTAGCCCGATGGGCCGGTGGTGTCTGGGCCGGTCGTCTCCGGATTAATCGCGACCACTCGTATTTACCATGTACTCTGGTTGAACGGTACGGCTGCTGCGGTGGGAGCAGAGTTATGAGTTGAAGATACACAGAATTTCCCCGCAACCAATAAACACTGAAGGCCGCGGAGCCAATGTGACTTGTGAGTGCTGCCAAATACCACGATGCCATTATAGATGCCAAATCTGGCATCACGTGGCTTCGAAAGCATTCGCTTTTTTTAAAAAAGAATTTAACATCGTAATAATATTTATTTTGAAAAACGCAAGTAAAATGTATTTTCAACAAGGATTTCGAAGTGTTGCTATATCTACCTAGGTGTACTTTCTAGACTTTTAGTAATTTTTACAACGAAGTCAAATGCTAGGTTGAGTTAAGTTTAAATAAATCAAGGAGTACAAAATGTTATTTTGCATACATGTGTATAAACTGGCGTGCAAATAGACCTAATCTGCATATACCTACATGCAGTAACTCAAGTCGAATGAAATGTTGCAACTGCTCAGTACTTCGAATATATAACATAGTGTGAGAGTATAGTGCGTGCAGGTCAGCTAGCAGAATTCATGAAGGAGCAGTCAAGTTATTCTAAAATGAGTGCAAATTTGTTGACACACTACCATTGAAAATTCACAAATATTTTAAATTTAGCGACTGTTCGCCACTTTTTAAGTAGATTTTAGCCACAAAGCTTAGGCAAGAGTTCGCACCTCTGTCTGTAATTCTGTATGCATTGTACATTGTACAACGCAACACATCTCATGCGTTGCATTGTTTCATTATAATAGGAATACAACGGAATTTGAGCTAATCTTCATTAATTATAAAGTGTTTACCGAGGTGTTTACGTTTAAGTATTCTTCTTTTCGATCAGTCAAAAATATTTTAGAACGAAGTAAGTAAGTCGTGTGTCACTTACATTATATTTTTGGATTAAATAAAACCATTTTCGAATTGAACGAAACTATTTTTAAATTAAACGCAACCTTTTTCGCATGGAGTGAAACCTTCTTCGCATGGACTGAAACTTTTCAAATGGAATTAAACTTTTTTTAAATGAAATGAAACTTTTTCAAATGAAATCAAACCTCAGCGAATAAAAGTGCAATTAACTTAATTGTATATTTTATATTTTCTACCAGAGTAATTACTTTTACAGTTTTAGTTTTGAAGTGTAATAAAATGCAGGTGGTTTTAGCCAGTATTTCTTATTTCATCACCTGGAAAATGTTGAAAGAAGAAACGTTTTTCAATACATTCCAAGAATAATGGCCCAAAAAACGCTTGTTTACTTTACCTTGCTAACTGGATGAGAGTAATTAAGTGAGATATACTCGACTAAGTCTGAGCCGCACATCAAATACCATTACATTTTGAAACGGTGACTATAAAATTAACCGCTATGTTAAAAAAAAGAAATTAAATTCGATTTTATTTCCCTGAAGTTTCATTTCATTTGAAAGAAGTCTCATTTGACTTAAAAAGTTTCATTTCATTTGAAATAAAGTTTCATCCACACGGAAAAGGTTTTATTTCATGCGAAAAGAGTTTCATTTAATTTAAAAGTAATTTCGTTCAATTCGTAAATGGTTTCATTTAATTTAAAAGTAATTTCGTTCAATTCGTAAATGGTTTCATTTAATTTGAAAATGCTATGTTAGAACCCGCTGATACTGTGTCTGGCATTTCAACATATCTTTATTTTTGACAGGCTTTAGTGGAATATCAAAGATGAGTGATACTAGTAAAGAAGATTACGAAAAAGTCAAAACTTCAAAGAGAAAAAGTGGAGCAGAAAAGGAAAGGGAGAAACGAAAAAGACTTTTGAAAAAAAGCGCGGAGAGTTGCCATAGAATATCGGATTTGTTTACTGCGAAAACAAATAAATCGGAGGATTCCCAAAATATCAAAAATAATGAAGAACTTGAAACCAAAAATGATGATGCTTTTCAGGCGGAAACTGGTTTTATTCCGGTCGAAAGTGGTGAGGAAAACATAATAGTATTAGATTCCATTGAAGATTATTCGAGTAGCAGAAACAACGAAAGAGAAGATATAAAAGATGAAAATAAAGACCAGGCATTATGCTTCACGAAACCATCCAGCAACAACTAGCTAGAAATATTTTTGAAGCTTCACCCACTACACCAATTGACAGCTTTCAAAGTAACTACAATTCCAAATTAATATATTCGAGAAAATCTGGCTCAAGAAGAACATGGGTAAGTTTCAATAGCTCTACAAAGATTTTTCATTGTTGGGTGTGCTAAGCGTTCTCTAACGACACTGAGATAAATACCGTTGCTGCTGGTATCAATTATTCCGTAAAACATATATACACAAGGCTAGAAGAGCATGAATCCACCAAGGCACATATAGTCAGCACTGAAGCTTACCTACTACATAAGAAAAATAAAGACGTGCATAGTTTATTGTTTTCAACTGCTGCTGCAGAAAGAAGGGCAAAAATTGAAAACAACAGACAGGTACTTGAAAGAGTGATTGAAACCATAAAATTAACTGGAAAACGTGGTCTAAGCTATAGGGATGATAGCCAAAATGAAGCAGCATATTTCTTATTACATGAAAATATTGATCACAGGAATTTTTTAGAAATTCTCTTGTTTATTTCAAAATTTGATCCTTTATTGCGAAAACATGTTGAAGAAGTTGCCAAACAAAGCCAAAAACGTCTTAAAAGGGTAGTCATTAAAAAGGCAGAGGTAATTTAATTACTTTTTTGTCAAAGTCAACTGCTAATATAATAATAGCGGCAATATTAAACCTCATTAAGAGAAAAATTTCTGATGAAGTAAAAAAATCCAAAATATACTCTATTCAAATTGACAGTACCCAGGGCATTAATGTTGTTGACCAATGTTCAGTAATAATCCGTTATGTTAAGGTCAATAACGTATATGAGCGATTAATTAGCCTATTCAATTGCACGTCTGGCAAAGGCTGAGACATGTATGAAAATGTGGCCAAGTGCATATGCGAAATGGGGCTCGATATAGCCAACTGTATTGGTAACTCAACCGATGGAGCAGCTAACATGCAAGGCCAATATAATAGCTTCAGAACATGGCTGTCAAAAAACTCTCCTGGCCAAACCCATGTTTGGTGCTATGCGCATGTGCTAAATTTGGTAATAGGGGATGTGACAAAACTAACAGTTCCGGTACTATTTAAAATTGTTGGTAACAATAACGGGCTCTTCGTAGAGTTATGTCAAACATTATTAGAAATAGCAGAATCCCAGAACTTTAGTGCAGAGGTAAGATTCAAAGCACAAAGTCTTCTTGATGGTTTCTTGAAGTATGAGACAATTATTACCGCAACGTTATTTGGAAGAATTTTTATGCTTACTTCCCCTCTCTCTAAGTATCTGCAAACTTCAGGCATAGATTTCTTGCAAGGATACCGCATGGTAGAAGATACCTTACAGTCTCCGAAGAATTTGTCCAGAGAATTTAATAAGATTTCCGAAGAGACCGAAGCGTTTGTACATAAGGTAAACGAACAATTCGTGGAAAATGAAATCCCGCTAGAAGTGAAGAAAGAGATGTGTACTCAGAAGAGACGACAGAAAAAACGATTTCACGACGGAAGTTGCGAGGAGGAAGCACCACAACATCCAGCTGACAAATTTAGAATAGATGTTTTTAATGTGACTATGGACAAAGTTGTCAGTGTCTTAGAGTCCAGATTCGCATATCACAAGGAGTTGTACCAGGACTTTGAATGCTCTCACCCCTCGAGCTTCCCTAGCCTTCCTAATCTATCGAAAAATATTCTGCCAAAAGTATGTGAAAAGCTGACCAAATTTTATCCTGAAGTTACGCAGGATAATCTGCAAATGGAGCTTTTAGATTTCGGTTCCAAGTGGAATAAGTTGTCATCAGCAATACCAGAGGAGTATACCAAAAAAGAAGCTGAACAGGATGATTTTGAAGCAGGAAACGGTGATCGACAGCCCAGATTCTGCAAAGAATGTATAATTTGTTGCTACTATGTTCTGCAAAAATATAATTTATATGCTGAGGCATACACTGATCTAGAAAAAGTATACAAATATTTATTAACCCTTTCTATTTCACAAGTTGCATGCGAAAGGTCCTTTTCTAAATTAAAATTTATTTTAAATAGAGTAAGAAGCTGTCTATCTCAAGATCATTTGGAGGCTTTCATGCTAATGTCTTCCGAAAAAGACATTCTAACGACGATTGAAAATGAAGATATTTTGCATAATCTGACAGATAATTGTAAAAACATGTGAGACTTATTTGTAATTTGATTTTCCCTAGCCTTAATACTGTGTTTGTTTCTTTTCTTAATTTTTGTTAATTTTCTTAATTTTTTGTTCCTTTTTTTTAGTATCTGGTTATATCTATGTGCAATAAGAATTTGCTAATCTGATCTACTTTTTTATATTTTGTGTATCATCTAAAAATGTTTTTGTTTTAATATATATTTTATTTTATGTCAAATTTATTGTTTTTTAATGTTAATGCTGCTTTCCCACTGAACCGCACAAAAGCAGACCAAAACAGAAATGCTTGGAAAAGACTAGATTTGTTTGGTTGCAATTCATAGTGGACCAGACAACACCAGACAAAATGACAACAAATAAGTTTTGTTTTATCTAGCGTAAAAAGTAGAAGTTAAAAATAAATATTAATTAAAATTCGCACTGACTACTGATACTTGTTGACTGAATGTTGCGACAAAACGAATATCTACTAACCGGTGTCAATCCCACCTAAAGAAAAGTGTGTTTTTATTTTGTTTGACTCACTATGAAAGCACTGATATAAATGTGTAGTATTTCGTTTTCCACACGACTTCTCTTCGATTGGCAATCATTTTAACTTTCTTTTTCTCGGTTCAAAGGGAAACGTTCCAATTCGGGCCACACGTATACTGAGCGTAAAAATGACGTGCGAATTGAAAAATCTATCATACTCTGACTGGGCTCAGTGGAAAACCAGCCTAACAATCAGGGTTGTTTGCCTTAGAAAAGTCATTTTTGAAAATCCAATGGGGCTCGTTTGGGGTGATTTGCCCCGGCCGGTTGGAAGACCCAGTCCGGCCCTGTCGGTGACCATACGAAATTTTATACGGGCATTCATCTAGGGTATCATAAGAATTGGTCTTAGACCAATTCTAGCTTTTTTACTTCTTTTATATACAAAAGGATAAAACAATGCAACTCCTTAGGGATAGCAGAACGGACACCAGAAAACTAGGGGAAGAGTTCAAGAGGGAAGAGAAGAAGAGGGGCCGGATTCTGTAACACGGAGAATTTGGGAATTTGGGAGATGAGAATTGAGTTTTCTTAGAATTCCTAATTCCTTAATTCTCCATTCCCAATTCACTAACATGGTTGGAGAATTAGGGAAAACGTAAGAAATGTGAAAATGTGCGAATCGCCTGGGACGATTAAGGTTATCACTTTTTGTTGCAGAGGGTTGGCCTTTTTTCATATTTGAAGTACATCTGCCAATTACCTTCTACTGTCGAAATAAATTGAAATTACTTTTTTGTAGGGGTGTTTTTTGAGGGATGTAGGAGGGTAGGTTTTCTCGAGTTTTTCCGGGATAACGAGAGAATGGAGAGAAGAAGGAGAATGTATGTGGTATCAAAAAAAATGGGAGCTCAGGGCGAACAAGATAGGTGGAAGAAATGGGGAGGGGAGAGTTCGGGGTAGAAATGGGAGCTGATTAAAGGAAATTAAAAAAAAATAAAGACAATATCAGGAGCTGCAATAATTCGCAGGGGTAAGCTCAGGATCTGTAAGCCCAATAAAAAAAATAAGAATTCACTTTGTTAATTAGGTATGCATGGATATTATAGGCAATATTTTATTTCGATTAACGGTAATTTGCAGATTTGAGCAGCCTCGGCGGTAAATTTTGTTATCGCAAAATTCACGGGCGCCCAACTCTGTGTGGGAGGCCTGTAGAGTATTGGGGTTTCTCTAATGGAGTAAGAGTTCAGAGTACAAAAATATAGGTGAATAATTTTGAAGGGAGGGTGTTTTGTGGCTTGGGGTTCGTACCATCCCTCATAGGGTGTTGCCCAAACTACGTCATGTTTAGTATCAGATTAAAGAGGGAGGAGAGGGTGATCGGGTGGTGTAGTTTGTCTTTGATCGTTTTAACGTGATAGCTGACTTTTGACCGCCGAAAAACGATTTTTTTGCACTAGGGTCATGTACACCCCAGTTTTCTTATTTTGCGTATATTTCCTCAGTTCTTTGTTTTACATCCATTAGTACTCCGTTGTGAACATTTTTGTCATGGGAAGTAAATTTCCAGGACTTACCAATTCTTCGCAATGATGAGATGAAAATATGTCAATTTTTGTACCAAAAACCGCCAGTTTTTCACATTAAAGAGGACTGCTACGCTTCTTTTACAGTTATTTCCACAACCATTTATCGGATCCGAAAATTAATTACATATTTAATTAGGGGACAAAATGTAGATACGAATTCATCCCATAGAAAAACTTAACCGTGTATATTTAAAAATTTTACAGCATCTCTTCTTTACTAGAAGACGACCAAATTAACCATTTTCGCGTGATTTATAATTTGTAGCGGGTACCTTGAGAGACAAAATCCATGTTCCTCTGCAAGTATTGCAAGGATTTCCATAATTTTCAATAATTTTGTTACAATATAGCCAGGATATACAGTGAATACATAACTAAATTTGAAATTCCTAGGTACCTAGATACCTTCACAAAACGCATCAAAAGTAGACAATACGGTAGTGATCCATGCGATGTACGCTAGGACTGATATTAGCGGCACCACTGATTTTTAACCTAACATAACCTTCCAATAACCTTCTATCCGATTTTCAAAAACCTTCTCTTCGAATTTCGAAAAACCTTCCCTTCGAATTTCGAAAATCTGCGAACAAATAATTCATTTTGTGCGAAATTCGAGACTTTACCTATACATATATACAAATTTTCGACTCCCTAACAGAAACGATTACATGAAAAAAGTCAAGTTAAGTTTCCCCTTTATTTCTGCTTCAACAATCAAAATTCAACAAGTACAGCACTGCTACGTTTAAAACAAAATGTTCTTTCATTTCATACTAAAATTCTGGGCTTAGGAGTAAATTGAAAGTAACAAACTCGTTCGAAGTGAATGTTTTCGAAACTCGAAATTGCTTTGATCGATCAGAAAAAAGTATCTAAAATTCAACATATTACAGATAGACTTTAATTACTTAAATTAACTTCTACTAAACTATTTCAAAATATACAACACCAAAGAATGGAACACAACCCCCATATCTAGGCCGAGGCTGATCGCACAATCTTAGCTTCATTAGATATTGTCCAGAAGAGAGCCTTCAAGCTCATAACTTGTCATATCGACTCGGTCGAACACCGCCGATATGTTTGATGCCTTTCGCTCCTCTATCGCTACATGCATGGTCAATGTTCTGATGAAATATCTAGTCTGATCCCTTGTATAATGGTTGTTGCACGAAATACTCTCGCTGCAAACCCCCGACAACCTTTTATACTTCAAATTATTTTCGGCCGTACAGTAAAATACCGTGATGCTTTTTATCGCGAACTAAGCGAATGTGAAACAGTCTACCATCTTCTGTCTTTCCAGCGACATATTATAATCTGCGAAGTTTTAAGTGTGATGTATTTCGGCACCTCCGTCACTCTCCTCTCGTTGCCTAATTCCTTTCCTTATCTTCTTCCTGTCATGCTGTGCTTTGTATCATAGAGTATCCCCTGAGCTTGGTTTAATAATTCAAAAAAATAGAGAGCTGACCGTGTGAGTCTCAAATCGATGACTGCGAACGATTTAAGCTAACATTTTTAAATTGTGAACAGCGCGTGTACTAAAAGTCCAAAAAGAACAGCCTTAATCAAAAGACCTTTACTTTCCTGAATGCTTCCAAAATTAACATTGAGATTTTTTTTTTAAATTACAAAGCGGATGGAAATACTTTTATAAATCTAAATTGAAGATGGGGGAGGATCATCGAACAAAACAGTGCACACTAAATTTAAGTCATACAAGAGTATAGTACTTAGTGAAAAACCAGAGCATAATATGAATATGTTTCGTGACCAGGCTACTTACACAAAGAGGGCGGCCAGTATCTAAGGAGTCCGCTTGTAATTTCACATCCTCGTAGTCAATAAATGATAATTGACATAGATCGAATGAAATTAGAGGGCTATTGATTTTTTTAACAATCTGCTCTTTAGTTGTCAAAGTACAGAATGAAAATCTTTAATATGTTTATGAGACCCTATCGGTCTGAGAACATCCACTGATTGTCTACTTGCTTCACCGTCTAAGCCTCTGTAGAAAAATAAGCCTCAAGCTTCTCCATTCTATGTTTTCAAATGAAGACTTGCATTGAATTAAACCAAGGGTATATTTTCTGATGATTACAAAGACCATACCGAATAATATTAAATTTCCTAATAAAGTACGGCGGGCAGAGTGGTTGTGAAAAATTAATTGAATCCAGTTTATAAAATATTTTATTTCATTCAATTAAAAATTGAATTTGCCTTACCAAAGGATAATTGCATTTAAGTCCTGATTACAATAATTTCCTCGTAAATTACATTTGCCTGTCATAGGGCTCTGTAGGGTAGGCATAGGTTCATCCTATATACAGAGCGCTAAACAGACATATATGCAAATTTTAGGCTCACAAATTTGAGCACGGTAAAATTTTATAATTAAAAATTTTTATCTAGACCGCTGTGGCTTTAAATTCAAATAAATACCCATCCAGAAATTGTGAACTCTTTAACTAATTAAAAACTCTTTTATCCCGGAACACATTCATTTATTTGAGAGGTGATTTCAACTCTCTGCAACTAGTTTTTTTTTAGTCTAACGAACTGCATACTTCTGTTCTGTCCACACATGACATATGCGAGGTCCTAATTAAATCTCCAGGCACAAGTCAATGTTATTCTCATGGAACATAGGTATATTTATGTACAGGATAAAGGGCGGCTATATATGCTGGACCTAAAATAAATACATTCAAATAGGATGCGATTTAATTCGATATGACCACGTTTGACGAAGTACACACATATGTATGGAGGTATAGTTGTTCCACATCGCCCCATTAATATAAATTCCTCGCAAAGCAAACTGTTCACACTCAATAGCTTAATAAAATCCCCTCTCAAGTATCCCATGTATTCCTCAAGGGATCTTATTTATCCCCAAATAATAAACCGTCCATTGCCGACATTCAGGGCAGGGGTGTGGTTTCTGGAGTTGCGTTAAATAAATCATTGTTGACAAATAAAAAATAACTAGCACTTTTATACTTCATTCTGCTTGGACGTTTCCTGCATTCCCTAACACCTTTTTCGAGCATTTCTTCAGAGAATGACATATGGAGGGTTCAAGGTTTGAAGCATTATCCCCTGGTATGGCCTGGTATGGCAATGCAGAGCTCCAGTACAATTCACTATATGGATGGAGCTTAAGAAGACGGCACGACGTTGAAGACTTGTGACAATATGTCAGCACAAATATGTTGAAATGCTTATCCAGATAGTAAAATGGATCACTATATAGTGGTAATGGGTAAAATTTCTCAGTCAGACAGAGTATAGGATCTCTAGATTGCCAGGGTCCGGTTCATGTTTGAGAATGGATTCTGTATACATATACATTCTGCCCTGACAATTGCTAGAGCCTCACGGGGCCTAACAAATTGTGACTGCCACGTGTGAATAATTATCGCTTTATTTAAGATATTATGTGTGTTGAAAGGATCAGGATGCGACCGAGAGTATCATGCATCTATGTAAATACGTATGTTAAAACAGGAATTCTTTGAGTAATACCTAAGGCGAAGAGATAGGATTACTTTTACGTTTCATGTTGTTTTGAAAGTTAATTGCATGTAGACAAAAGTATTCAACTTAATTCTAATTTACTGCTAGCAACGTGATATTTAAATATGTTTTAAATCTTGAATTGAAATTTAGAGACAATATTTTCAATCATCTTTAGAATTTATAAATAGAGATAGTTCCTTTTGAGCCCACGGTTCTGGGCTCAAATTATAGTTAAGGGAAGACGCTCTTCCCATCAATATTTGAGAAATGCTTCTGACAACATGTTACTCTGTATGTTGTAATATGAGTCATTTTGTTCGAACCCGGGTTTGGGTTTAATACATTAAAATTTAATGGGTTTCGGTTCGGGTTCAAATTCGGTTTCATTGTTTTTAGGAAAAAACGCAATTTTTAATGAATATTTTATTTTCTGTGTGTTGATTGTTTTTGTGATACGACATATAATGTCTATTTGGTCGTACTCTCTCGAAAACTGCTGATGAGCTTCGTGGGATGGAGCGAAACATTCAGTCAAGCCAGTATCTACCTACACGGCATTCTTAAGATTTAATATATTTAAGTACACAGCTTACCCTCTAACAAGGTTTACACAGATTTTATCCGCAAAACACAAACTCACTCTGTTCTTTATTTAATTAAACAAAATTTTACCTCTGTATAGTTCAATTTCAAGAAAGTCAAATTTAAGATATTTCGTTAATATAATAGCCACTTTGAGTCACCTTCCATCAGAAATGACTGAATCGCTATCAATTTATGTCAAAAAGCGGGTATAGAATGCAATAATTAGATAACTTAAACTCTTAGAATAACAATGTTTCATTCTACTCTAACCCATAACTAGTGAAATCCTTAGTACCGACTAGTTCAATCGGTGAGTAAACTAATCATGACATGGTGTATTATTGGGCTCCATCAGTATCGCACATCCCCTCAATGTCAAGTTATTATGAATTTATTTTTAGAAAAAAAAATTATTTTCTTGCGCTACATCTGCTTTCAGAGTAGAAAACGCCGCACTCTCAATTCTGATGATGTTGCCATGGTATCAAACGAAGAAGGGATGGAGGATTATTGGGTTGAGTCAAGGAGGTAACGGAATGCACTTCACCTCAATGTTTGCGGCTCATTATTAAGGTGAGGGGGGAAGTAGATGATGGTAAACCATTCCACATTAATACCTTCTACTTGCGAAGAATTCGCGGAATTTCGTGGTATGGCCGAATTTGTCTTCAAGGGTGTGGAGGTAACCTCGGTCAGTACGCATAAAGAGAATTCTATAAGGGATCAATCTAAAGACTTCCTCAGAATGATTTGACAATACCAAAAATATAATCAAACCAACTAAGGTTGTTAGATATTTCAATGCCTAAGATGTTTAGAGATGGCGAGCTCCAGATATCTACTCCAACGACGGAAATATGTCGAACTGATGTTGCTGTACATTTGAGTGATAACAGAAAACACTACATTTTGGAAGCATTAAACAAGACCCGATTCTCTCTATCCCGTAGCGAATATTGTGGTGTCTGCAAAACTATGTGACTTCTGTTCCACGAACAGTTACTATGATTTATCAGCTTCTTAAAATAGTTGAGTTTCTATATTTTGTAGTTTCCAAAATTCAAAATAAGTTTATAAATTTCAAATTCGTTTTTGACAGGAATACTAACAATGCATTTGTTACCATTTTTATACCCTAGATAAAATCTATAGGGTATACTAAGTTTGTCATTCCGTTTCTAACGCATAGTAATCTGTTCGTCCGCCTGTCCGTCTGCTCGAACGATAGCTCCAGAATGCATTCACATATAGAGCTGACATTTTGCACACGCCCTTTTTGAAAAGATTGTAGATTTAAGTTTGAAAATGGAACAAATCGAAGGCACGAAAACAGAACTCAAATTTTAGGGCCATTAAGTTTCTCAGGGGCCAAACTATAAATAAAACAACAGAATAAAATAAGACTTCTAAACGTCAAAACATTTGATGGAATTTTTTTTTTTTTTGAAATAAAAGTTAAATAGTTTATTCTTTATCCTGGAAAACATATTTCGGATGTTTTTTATTGTTTTGTATAAGTGCTCCATTTATCTCTCATTTACGCATCGGTCCCATTTAAGAGAGTAAATAAAATTCAATGTTAAGGGCTTTGGGTGTTATCTATAACTGCAGCGTATTAGACTCTATCGCAGGGGCGGATTTCCCTATAGGCAGAGTAGGCCTGGGACTATGGCCGCAATTTAGGGTGCGGCAGAACTTGGAGAGAATTTTTTTTTTAGTAGTCGCGCCATCTGTAAACCCGTACGTCAACGTTTAAAAATTCAAAAATGTGTCTATAGCACCTCGAAAAAGAAATTTACACGAGTGGAGATTACAATTATGAAAATTTTGGATTATCGAACTGGATCTTTGTTTACTAGTTTAATTCAAGTTCAAGCGCATCATCTTAATTGTGCTCGACTACAGACTACATATATTAGTACTGGGTTATTTGGTATTTTCGGTGCCACTTTTCGTGTTTTACAGGGAGGAGAGGGGCAGCAGTCTTCCATAGGCCTAGGGCGACCAGGTTATCAAATCCGCCCCTGCTCTATCCTCATCACAACTGGACTCAACGACTTCAGTGGACCATAACGTATAGACCAGGCATGGCCAAATTGCGGCTCTTTGAATGAATGAATGCGGCTCTCGAAAAGAAATGAAAAAATAAATAATACATATTTAATAATTTATTCAAATTGTTATAAAATTGGAAGTAATACATATGTATAATGTTTAATATAATATGATTTAATAAAATCAATTATTATATTTGTGTAAATTTTGTGCTCTTAATCGAAAATGTCTACAAGTGGGATAATTCCCGTAATTTTATACAGTTGTGTTTGGACTCACTTGAGATTTTCGGTCTTATTCGAAAACCTTTGTTATTCTTTAATAGAGGTTTTGAAGTCAAAAATGAAGAAATGAGTATGCGAAAAAGGTTATTAGCGCAAATACAGGCTTAACATACAAATGTTAAATGACGAAAATTTAACATAGGCTACCCCCTAGTTTAAAGCAATTTTTATTTAATTTTCATACTTTCATTTTCATCGGTTTTCGTGCATAAATCTACTTTTTATTGCAAGTGCGTACCACCGTTCCGCGTACCATATTTTCCTTGCTGTCCTCAATTAAAGGATGATGAGTGGATTAATGACTGTATGTTCTTAACTGAAATAATGGAGCATCTGCAATCCCTCAACGTAGCATTACAAGGCAAAGATAAAGTTATTACTGATCTTTTTCAAACTGTTCTAAGTTTTATTAAAAAAAATCAGCTTTTTAAACGCGATTTAAATGCAAAAATGTTCAATCACTTTCCTCGTCTGAAGAAAATACTCTCTAAAATTTATGAAAAAAACTGAGTGAATACGACAGTAAATTAGGAGAATTATTAAAAGAATTTTACTTCCGATTTGATGATTTGAATAATTTAAAGATTTCTCTAAACTTTCTTGTAAAGCCAATCGAGATTGACGTAGTTAACGGTGGATTATCGATTCCTCATTATATTTTGAATGAAAGTGCCACAGGAGAAATGGAATTAATAGAACTTCAAGAGGATCACATTCTTAAAATGCATCACAAATCAACACAATCTGGAAATGAGTTTTGGAAACTAGTATCACCATCAAAGTACTCTAATTTAAGGATAGCTGCTAGCAGATTACTGTCCATATTCGGCACAACATATTGTTGTGAGTCACTTTTTTCAACAATGAAGTTTATAAAATCAAAGCACCGTTCACAACTCACAAATGAGCATTTAGCGGAATTAATTCGTACCGCGCTTACTAACTATGAACCCAATTTCAGAAAATGCTCGGCTAAGTTACAAACACACATGCCATCTACCAGCAAACAATAGCTTAATTTAAATATATGTATATATATGTTTGAAGACGTATTCAAAAAAATAAAAATTCCATACCAACTGATGTTTTTGATAGTTTATTTTTATATTTTTATGTGGGCTCCTGTCACGACAGATTATTGGAATTCGGGTCTTCTTGGAGTGAAGCTTGGCCACCCCTGGTATAGACGTATGGTCTATATATATAAAGGAAATCTTATTGGCGATTAACTGACAATGTGTCTAAACTTATCTGTTGTCAACCACCGCATCAATAGTTAGAGAGATAAGTGCAGTAATGGGTCTGGTATCTGGTGTTGTCCATGGCTGAATTAAGGTTTTTTTTTGGTAGATTACCCCACTCTAAAAAATATTCTTGTGAATGATGGGTCCATCCATATTAGTCGTGGAGGGCGTTAGATTTAAAGATTATAAAAATTGAAGAAGTGCGATGGCCATGGAAAAAATGGTTACATTACATTTGGACAACACAATTTTCGTATCATGACGGAGAGCCGAGATATAGCAAAAAAACCAAATTTACCCCTTTTTTCAAAATTTCGGAGAAAGCTCATAGGAAATATTGGTCGACAATTTCAAGTGAAGCTTTTCTAAGCCCCCCCCCCCCCCTTGCACAATATCCAAAATTCAGTTTGCTCGGTTCACCTGCAATTTTTAAAATGTACAATGATTGGACTAGCAGACTTGACAGAATTAAAAAAAAAAAAAAAAAAAAAAATCGACAAGATTAAAAATTCCAAAATTAGAATGTGAAACTTGGTAGGATGGTAAATTATATACTCAAGATTGATAGAAAAATAGTCTTTGTATCTCCAAGATCAGCCATTTTGTTGATGTGATTTTTTAAAAATGTAAAACAAATAAAATTGCTATTTCATGGCGGAAAAGTGTGCCACAATTCATGGAGAATCAATTTTCTTCCAAATTGGCCAATCGTATCGCAAGATCTGCCAATCTCATGTGTCCGTTGCATCAAATCGTATAAGTTGCGGAAAGATAACATTTAAATTCTATTTTAATATCCCAAAAGACTTCTATAGTGGATATATTTATTCATATATATATGTACATATACATATGTACATTTCGATAATAGGCAGCCAAATTTTACCCCTTCCAGTAGATCGATTTCGGCAGATAATTATATTTTCTTTTTCGCATTATGCGCACATAGAAACGAAGGACTAAAGCCTAATACATTCCATGGACATTCATTTTACGAGTTTATTTACTTCTTATGTTTTGAAATTCTGTCAAAATTTCCACGATTATCGTAAAAAAAACCTTCCCCTTTAGTTTCTGGACTGGTTACCTTACATGACCAATTCTCACGCCTGACGAAAGTATAGGAAAGGAAGGAAGGAGTCTTCGTTCTTGGATGGAGAATTTATCCAGTTAAAATGTGTATTTTAAAACAATTTGAATTTTGAATATTTTCATACCTGAGAACTCGAATTAAAAGTGGGTGGACATACCTATTCATATGCAAATACCTGACGATGACTAGTTTATGAAAGTTCTTATTGCACAAGTTAGCATCATGGCAAGTGAAATCGGCCATAGGTACGTCGTAGCTATTCGTACTAAATTTTAATTTATAACAATTAAAACTATTTTGAACGCGGCAAATAGAAAAAAACACGAAAAGATTAATCATATATTAATTAAATAATAGGATATGTTGTACAGTAACTCTTTTCGTTCTATTCGTCCTGGGATCAATGCAAGCGCATTAGAATTTATTACTGCGTAATTCCCCTACGCACACACCAGCCGTGAACGTATATTAATTATGAAATGCAAAAGGAGTAGACTTACAATTTTTGAAAGATGATTAGCTAAAACTATCCCTTCACATATGAAATTTTAGATGTCACCAAAATCGGTTTGAATTAGATACCCGCGAAGATTTGGCACTGCGAGAATACATGAAAAGATAACCCAATTGGCAATAAGTAGCCCAAAGTGATAGGCAGCTATACGCACGTTGTATACCCAAAATTAACAGTTGTCGCTTTTTTCGACAATTTCACTGTATTAATTCAGTATGTAGGAAAATTTTAATGAATTTATACAAAAGAGTTATATAATATTGGACCATATATAACGCAACTGTAACTAGTTTATAATTTTCAGTAAAAGCGAATAACAAATCAAATTGAATTAAATCGAGAGATAATTCTGAGATTTTTGTGAAACTTTTCTCCGAGCTATTACAGCATATTTGTCTTTTCCATAAAGCATAATACGAGTCTCAACAAGTATGAATTCATTGACTAAGCTTAAAAACGCACAAAACAGCACTCGACGGATAATGATGATATATGGGAAAAATTATATAACACGGCCGAGAATATGTATTTCAATTTTGCTAGCTCCCATTACTGAAGTAAGTTCATTATATTCACACAATTCAGTTGAACATATTTTCCAAGAACTTTGTGGATACATATGAACATATGTATGTATCTACTACAGGTATCCTGTCTGTACCTGTCTGATAGCATTTGATAATCAATTCCAGGAAATTCATATGAAGAAATTCCCTAAGTGGATCATCTTAGAATAGAACACATCATGTTGAAAAGGAAACATCTCATTAAAAGCGGACTAATTACTCGGGGAGGGAGAATAGAAATAATTTTCACAAAAAAACAAAGTATACGTACCGAATTAAGCCAATTATAATATTCAGCTTTTAGTCTCTTAGTTCCCTTGTTTTCTATTCTATTTCATTAAAATTAAAAACGGTATCACACGACAACAATCCCCATCCAAAGGGGAAAAATCTCCTATACCTAAAAGGTGGTATCTATCCATCGTGTCCTTCGAGAAGCAGGAAACAAGAATCAATGTCAGAAATGGTTTCAGTCTCTGAACAATCTAATTAAAACTTTTTGCGATAAGCTTATTTAGCTAAGTGGAATATTATGCTGCTAGAGCGCCTTATTTACGTATAAGTACACCCCCAGTCAAGAACAATCTCAGTGCTAAGCAAATGTCTAAGTGTTTCGACGAGCTAAAGGTGAAGCAACATGCAAATTCACTTACCGTCAATACGATTGATTTCACTGGAGTCTCTGATCTCCTTAATGAGAAATCGATTTTAAGCCGAGCTTGTTAAGAAACGGTTATTTTGGGGCAAATGGCAGGCGAATGGTGCCCCTTCTGGGAGCGCTAGATAAAATGCAATTTATGCTTCTGGATCTGTCGAATGCAGGTATTGCTTGAAATAAATTTAAATTGGGAAACTTTGCAATCCCATGTGTATATGTGATGGTTTTTTGATGAGAGCGGACATCTTTTTACTTTTATCCTGTCTTTTCCCGTTGGATTTTTTAACACAATAAATTTTTGTGGATATCTTAATTTGCATGACGTTCTCTTCCTCTTTACTTCTTGCTTGCTGGCCCAAATTAATTTCAACAAGACCTTGGTATGACCGCATGATAAATTTGTAATTTATATTTGAACACGGATATATCATTCCAACACAAACACACACACACATAAATGGGCAGTTTTGGGTACCAAGTGCACAACTGCAGAGACTAACCTAGAATAGCAAGAGGGGGGTACATATTTTGTTGACTTATGCGACTGGAACTGAAAGAGTTTCTGGTCTTAAATTCTAAATGACTCAAGCGCGCATCTGTGGAGTTTAATTGAAAATAAAGTTTCCAAGTTTTATATATGAAGTTTCCCCTAAAGAAAGTCCTTATTCGAAAATTAAGTGAAACCCAAGCGCAGAGAATTTGTGGGTTATAAAGTTCTTCAAAACGTACGTCTGGACCAACTTTATTTTAACTTTCAAAAATTTCAATTTACTTCAGTTTTATTCGGTAATTTACAGTTATACGAACACATATAGTATCTGCTTCAAAATATTTCAAAAGGAAGCTAATAAAAGTTCAGAAATGTAATGATCTTCGTACTTAGCTGCAATTATCTCATATTTAATTGCTTACTAGTTTATTTCTCAAGGGATTTTTTTGTCAATCGGAAAGATATACTTAGTCATTTCAATTTAATTAATTATATGCGTTCGTATATATGTTATGCTTATCGATTGTAAGCAGAATAGTTAGGCACGTGTCTGACCCATCCAGAGATTAGATACTGCTCATATGCATAGAGGTGCATATGAACTAATACATTCGTAAGATACGTTTATAAAGAACATTCTCTTTCTTTTAATTATTAAGCCAAGCTCAGGGGATACCCTATTATGCAAAGCACAGAATGGCAGGAAGGAGATAGGGAAAGGTATTAGGAAATGTGAGGAGAGAGGCGGAGGTGCTGATGTGCGTCACTCTTACACTTTCGCAGATTGTTTGCCGGAGGAAAAACAGAAGATGGTAGGCGGTTCCACCTTCACTCAGTTCGGGATTAAAAAGCTTCACGGAATTTCAGTGTACGGCCAAAAGTAATTTTAAAGGTAAAAGGATGTGCGTGGTTTGCAGCGCGAGTATTGCGTGCAGGAATCATTCTACATGCTTGTCGCGATAAAGAAGTGAAAGACGTCCAACATAACGATAGTGCTCGAGTGAGTCTATATGACAAGTTATTGCCAAATGGCCAATGAGCTTGATGGCTCTCTTTTGGACAATATCCATTATCCAATGAAGCTAAGGCTGTGTGACCAGCCCCGGCCTAGATATGGAAATTGTATTCCATTCTTGGTCTGATATAAGACTTTTAGAGGAGCGCTCGATTTAACGGGCTGAAATATTTCTTATACCTTTTCAGAAATCCGAGACATTTCGATGCTTTTTTTGGCAACAGAGAAGATGTGATGTGTCCAACTTAACTTACTGGAAATGCCAGGTATGCATAAAGATGGTTTATCGTGTAACCGTCCTGCCGGTTAATTGTAATATTGGCACCCGTTAATCTAGGAGCCGTTATTAAGAAGGAGAAGAAAAATAGAAGCAGAAGGCGAGTCGAGAACATACGAAATAATTTGCATTTTTATTAAAACAATAAACGTCAATTAAAAAAAATCCCGATATTTGTTTTTTATGACTGCTCATCCTGACAACGCATTATGAATATTTATAATTTGTAACAATTTCAAAAGTGGGATTGGATTCACGGTTAAAATTAGCGGTGAGGCAGCATCGCTAGTTATAAATTTCATTCCGTCAACGCTTACCGAGTGTAAATTTTGCGACGATTAGAAAAAATAATTAATAAAAAGATAAGACGTCATTGAAAAAAAAGGAAAAACCAAAACGATTTTTTTTAAGATGCCGGCCGTAAATATTTATTTTCTGAAAGTGACAAGTGATACAGTCGAAATGGAAACTATTCCTGTAAACCAAGACGGTGAAATTGAGGAGTTGAAGGACCAGATAGGAAACTCTCTGCATTAATGCAGAAACTATCTAACGAGGTCATGCAAACTACGATACCTACAGGTACTGACGTACCCGTCGCTACATCTTTTCCGATTACGAAAGCTACAACTCCCGTTCAACGAAACGAAACGCTGTTAAATACTGAACAAATAGATTATTCTTCGAGGCCAACGTCAACGTTTCAAAATATACGTGATATTATGGATATTTTGCCTACGTTCAGTCCAACAAGTGAAGAATCGCTTACGTCGGTCCAATTTATAAAACGGATAAGTCAATTGCAAGACGCTTATGGTTGGGACGAAAAAGCACTCTTATTTGCAGTGCAAACTAGACTCCAAGGTCCAGCTAAAATGTGGATTGACAGCGTACCGGACATCTATACAACTTGGAACACGTTTTCCAATGATTTTCTGAAAGTTTTTCCAACAAAACTCGATGAAGCCGATATACATATCGCTATAGTTAATTCCAAAAGTAAAGCCAACGAATCTGTAGAAGATTATTTTTACAGAACGTTAGCACAGGGAACAAAAGGTTGTTTTGGCAATAGAACGATCATAAAATATATTCGGCGCGGACTGAATCACATTGGCCTCCAAAATGCTATAGCAACTAAGCAATTTTTTACCCCGAACGAAATGTTAGCGACGATTAGACAATATTTTGAAAATAGTTATTCTCGACCGGAGGAACGCGCTCCTGTAACTGAGCAAGTACGAAGTAATTTCGAAAATATAAACAGTAACAAACCAAAGCCGAACCTGAATAGGACGGAGCCAATTTTCTTTAACTGCTCGGAACGGGGCCATTTCTCGATTAATTGCCGAAAACCGCAAAGACGACCGCGTTGTTCCAGATGCCAAAAATCTGGTCACTCGAGAGATGATTGTCCTCGCAATACACGGGATGCACCCAAAACAGTACGTCGTATGTTCATTCACAGCAAACCGAAAACTGTTATTAAACAGTTAAAAGTGAATGGTGTGAGCACAACTGCACTGGTGGACAGTGGTAGCGATTGTTCACTTATTCAAGAATCGTCCGCCTCTTTAATGAAAACTACAAAACTAAATAATCCATACAATTTAACGGGCTTTGGAGGTGCAGTCTCAAAGGTAGAAGAGCGAGTTTCTAGTGTCCTCGAGATGGATGGTGAAAATTATAATGTTGATCTATACGTGGTTGGAGATCAAACTATTTCGGAACCTGTGTTATTAGGAACAGACACCCTGTGTGGAAAAAAAACTCGATTAATTATTGAATCGGGAGAATGCCGTATCGAAAGGAAACCTTTGAAAATTAAAACCGGACGGAATCATAACGAAAATGAGCTAGAATTGCTCGAACACACACTTCAACGATACCCCGAATGTCTCGCAGAAGATTTATCGCAGCTAGGCAGATGTCGATCAACGCATATAGGCATTAAGTTAACTACAAATACACCAATCAAACGGAGACCATACCGTGTTCCATTCGCCAAGAGGGAGAAGGTGAAAAATATTGTCAATGACCTGCTAGATAAAGGAATCATCCAGAAAAGTGAGTCTGCCTACGCATCACCGATTGTACTGGTAACAAAGGCAAACGGAGAAAACCGTCTTTGTGTAGACTACCGGGGCTTAAATCAAATTACGGTAGAGGAGGTGCTCCCGATGCCTGTGCAGGTAATAAGTATTTTACAACGCTTGATTTAATTTCTGGATATCATCAGATTCCCATAAGTGAATCAACTAAGCAATAAACAGCATTCGTAGCCCATGACGGGCATTACGAATTTAATTGTATGCTATTTAGTCTCGTGAATGCGCCCAGCATATTTCAGAGGATAATGAACGAAATTGCTCAACGTATGGAACCAGGGGAGATTTTAGTATACTTGGATGACATAATCATCCCCAGTACCAATGTCGAGGAAGGTATTCAAAAACTGGAGCAGTTCTTAAGAATCTTAAGTGAAGTGAAATGGGCTTGACTTTGAGATTAGACAAATGTGTTTTCCTTTCCGAAGAGATTTCTTTCCTAGGACATCGAATAAGCAAAGATGGAATAATTCCATTTGAGAAAAAGTTGGACGCCGTGAAATACTTTCCAGAGCCAACAAATGTCCAGGATGTCAGACGCTTTCTCGGTTTAACGGGATTTTTCAGGAAATTTGTGCAAAACTACGCAGCCATCACCCGCCCACTTACGAAGCTACTCAAAACAAAGGAAGCTGTAGAATTGGTATGGAATTTTCCGCAACGCAACGCTTTTGAACAATTGAAGAACGTATTGTGCAATGAACCCGTTTTGACGTTATATCGGCCAGAAGGTGATCAACAAGTTCACACGGATGCTAGTTCAGTTGGACTAGCGGGCGTACTGATGCAGAAAGAGGGGAATAACTGGAAGCCTGTGTTCTACTACAGTCGACATTGTACGAATGCGGAGCAAAAATATCATAGCCACGAGCTGGAAATGCTTGCTATCGTCGAAACGCTTGAACGGTTCAAAATGTACTTACTTGGAAAACATTTTGAAATAGTGACTGATTGTGCAGCTATAACAACCACGAAGAGTACCAAACCGTTGGTCCCACAAATTGCTCGCTGGTTTTTGAAGCTACAAGAGTACGATTACACTCTTAGTCATCGATCTTCGGCACGAATGCCTCATGCCTACGCTTTAAGTAGAGCACCTGTTGAATCAGCGAGGGTGCCAGAAATCGTCGAAAATCATATTAACCAAAACGAGATATCAGATGAAAACTGGTTATTGAGCATGCAGCGGCAAGATCCGAAGTTAACTCGAATTATAGAAACATTACGTGGTGAAAGTCAGGACGAGGAAGTCCGACAATTTCGAAACGATTATTGCTTAACGCATAACGTCTTATATCGTAAGGTTGGAGTGCAGCGAAGATTTGTAGTCCCATCCTCCATTCGGTGGAGAATTTTGAAATCATGCCACGACATTTTGGCCTTCCACGGGTACGAAAATATACCAAGGATTATATTTCATCATGTATTAGTTGCTGCTATAATAAAGGCAGATGGGGTAAATCCCAAGCGCAGATGTACTTTGAGGATGATATTCCGGTACCATTTCGTGTCATACATCTAGATCATCTCGGGCCTTTTCCACGGACTAGGTATGGGAACATATATATATTAGTAATCACCGACCACTTTAGCCGGTATACCATCATAAAGCCAACAAAAAGTACAAAAACGGATCCAGTACTTGCCGCTATGAATGAGCTATCGTCATTTTTCGGACTTCCGAGTAAAATTGTCACGGATAGAGGTACCGCCTTCACATCGAAACCATTCGAGAAATATTGCGATGAAAATGGAATCCGCCATGTTAAAGTAGCCGTTCGAACACCCCGAGTAAATGGGACCATAGAGCGGGTGCATCGATCAATACTGGACTTCCCACGAACATCCGTTGAACAGCCGAAGAAATGGGATCAACATCTTCGAAATTTGCAATGGACACTTAATACAATGAGGAATGCAACCACCGGATTCTGCGCTAATGAGATTGTGTTCGATTTTCCGTTAAAGGATATCACGGAAAACCATCTGATCCAGACGTTACAAGAACAATTCTCGGACAACGAGGAAACAGTGTGCATCAAAGATAGACGTACTAATGCGATCACACGAATTCGTGCGGGAAAGCAAAAGTGGAAAGCTAGGTTCGACAAAAAACATAAACCACCACGAATTTACAACGAAGGAGACCTAGTCGTTATAGAAAATGTCGCCGCGGCGACCGGTGAAAGTCGAAAGTTAGAACCATTATATAAAGGAACTTACATGGTAGGTCGAGCCCTTGGAAGGGACCGTTACGTCATTAACGACATTGACCAGATTCCGAGGTCTCGACGGAAATTTAGCTCCATATCTACGGCTGAGCGGATAAAGCCTTGGTATTGCTCAGCTCCAGAACTGCAAGATGAAGATAGCGACGAGGATAATTCGATATCGACTGAAGAACCCCGACCCGAGACGGATCGTCATCAGGAAGGGCCGACTGTAACCGTCCTGCCGGTTAATTGTAATATTGGCGCCCGTTAATCTAGGAGTCGTTATTAAGAAAGAGAAGAAACATAGAAGCAGAAGGCGAGTCGGTCGAGTCGTGGACATACGAAATAATTTGCATTTTTATTAAAACAATAAACGTCAATTTAAGAGAATCCCGATATTTGTTTTTTATGACTGCTAGTCATCCTGACAACGCATTATTAATATTTATAATTTGTAACAATCGTAAATCAGTGCTCCATCAAAAGAAACGGGAGTGGATAAATTATGATCTTGTTTTAATGAGATGAAACAGCTTTGGGGTGCATTGAATTCGACGCGTTTAGCTTTGCCCCAAACGAGCATATTGGCAAGATTGTTATTCAATGATCTAATCTTGCAATCTCATTTAGCACATGCGGCATTTCCTCTGGAGTCCGCAAGAGTGTCAACGAAGTATCCGAAATCAAGGGTACTGTCATCGGCGAAACTATGGATGGGATTGAAAGTAAGGAAAGCAGATCATTAATAAAACTTAAGAGAGAGATGGAGAAATAACAGAGCCCTGCGGTACACCCGCATTTATAGGGTGAGTTTCAGATGAAACGCCATCTAGTACAACTCGAATTAGGCGACCGGATAAAGAAGAGAGAGGAGAGACCAAATTCTTTAAGTTTGACTAAAAGGCCTGGATGCCAGGCTCAATCAAAAGCCTTTGAAAAATCTAGGGCAACGATTTTGGACTCACACAAATTGTGAAGACTACGGTTCCAACGTTCCGTGAGAAAACTCAGCAAGTCTCCAGATGTGCATCAGGCTCGAAAGCCCTACTGGCGATCGTTGATGAGATGATTAGTTTCTAGATATTCCATTAGTTTGGTGTTAATGGTAGATTCAAAAACCTTTGAAAGAATCGAAGCGATAATTTGAGGAATCATTACCCCCTCCTTCCTTGGTAATAGACTAAACGTGAGTTAGTTTCCAAGCAGCTAGAAATTTTTCTGTAAATAAGACAAGTAGAATAGTTTGCACAGAGAATTAGGCAAAGATGAGGTGCAGCTTTTAATTAACAGGGGCGAAAATCATCAGGTCTTGTTGCTTTGGTCCCCTTAAGGACCTTGAGCACATCTCTCGTACGGATGTGTATTGGCTCTTGTACTCATCCATACGGGAGATGTAAAACAGGTGTCTGTGATGTGGATGGAAGACGAGAATTTAAAGCGAATCTAGCAACCAAAATATTAGCTTTATTCAGGGAGTCAACAATCGCATTAGTGAAGGTATAAAGGAACTGCTGAAGTGGTTCCTGATGGTTTTCATCAGAGACCAGAAACCTTTGCTGCCTTTGTGGCTTGCCAAGATTCTTTGTCTGACACTCTGGTCAAAAAGTAGTTTGTCTCTTTGGATAATTGACTTATACGTGTTCCGTGCAGTCTAGTAGACCTGTTTCAGTTCTGGACGTGGATGCAGTTCATAGGCGAGAAAATCAGTCTCTTTCGCTTTTATTTCTTTTTTGCACTTAACAAAGAGCGATTTTGCTCTTGTTGAGATCTGCTGTAGGAATAGGGAATGTATTCACGCATGCCAAGATTTAGAATGTTATTAAGTTCTAATGTGCATTCATCAACATCTCTCGAAGCAAAACAGACCGACTAATCAATTTCTCTAAGATACTGATTGAGATTTTCGCAATCAGCATTTTTATAGTACCACAGCTAACACGGCTAACATGGCACGGTTGCAGCACGTCCGTGGTATGGGGACAACCTACGTATTGTAATTAGATGTCAGTAACCCAACTGTAGCGTACTGCATCATGCAGCAATCTGCAACAATAACACATTATATGAAAACGTAAACGTACGGCAGGTAATAAGCAACAAAAATTAGTATAATTAAAACTTATTATTGCTGTTCCAATAAATGAAGCGTGAGTATCATTTCTTACCAGTTTAAAATCACGCTTTCTAAATTTTATGCTTGTAACTACTTACTTGCTTGCTCACAGATTCTCCAGGCCAAGTTAATTTCAGTAAAGTCATTTTGATTGACTATGCAGTCAACTGAAGTTTCCAGTGTGAACAGATCACAGATAGTTATTTTCTGTCGTAGTAGTAGTACTAAAGGGTTTTCCAATAAGAGGTGTTATTTTAGTTAGCCCGCTATTTCGGTAGATGTCACTTTTGGAGCTATCATTTTTGACATTTGACAAGTAGAAACTACGCCATTAATAAAAATGGAGCGGTACACGATTCAACAACGCATTGAAATTATTAAAATTCACTATAAAATGGTGAAAATGTGGCAGAGACGGTTCGTAAAACTCGAACATTTTTTGGTCGTCGTGAAGCACCTTGTCGGACCGCAATACAGAAATTGGTAGAAAAATTCGAGCTGTGGGGACAAGTTAGTGATGTGAAGAATAAAACCCGTGCACGTCGCTCAAGAACAGCCGAGAATATTGCTGCTGTAGCCGAAAATGTTGAAGAAAACCCAGGTTTGTCCATTCCTCGTCGTTCTTAGGCATTCCACAAACGTCATTACACCGTATTTTGCATAAAGATTTGGGTCTTAAGGCTTATAAAGTTCAGTTAACACAAGAACTCAAGCCGGCCGATCATCAACAACGTCGAGTCTTTGCTGATTGGGTAATTGAAATGCATGAAAATGATCCGGAATTCCATCGAAAACTCATTTTGAGTGATGAGGCTCATTTCCACCTCGATGGCTTCGTCAACAAGCAAAATTGTCGCATCTGGGTCTCGGAAAACCCAAGAGTTATTGTTGAAAAGCCTCTCTATCCTCAACGTGTGACTGTTTGGTGCGGTTTATGGTCCCGCGGGGTCATTGGACCTTACTTTTTCGAAAATGAGGCTGGAGCAACAGTTACGGTGAATGGATTGCGCTATCGACAGATGATTAATGATTTTTTATGGCCGGAATTGGATGGTATTGATCTGGACAACGTTTACTTTCAACAAGACGGCGCTACGTGCCATACAAGCAACGAAACCATTGATCTTTTACGGGTAAAGTTTCCGGACCGTGTTATCTCTCGAAGAGGTGATCACAATTGGCCACCGAGATCTTGTGACTTAACACCTTGCGACTTCTTCCTTTGGGGCCACGTGAAAGAGAAGGTCTACGCCAACAGCCCAGCGTCGATTCAAGACCTCAAAGATGGAATTCGTGAGGCTATCGAGGACATAGGGCAGCCACTTTGCGATTTGGTTATGGAAAATTTCATGAAAAGGATATGGTCCTGTAGGCGTGGTCGTGGTGGTCATTTGGCTGATGTTATTTTCCATTATTAACGGCATACCTTCCTCTTTATAATGAAATAAAGATCCGATCATTTGTCTCAAAAAATGGCATTTTGCTTTGAATATCAAAATAACACCTCTTATTGGAAAACCCTTTAGTACTTATATACATATGTACTGTACACAGATAATTCAGCGCTTCGGCTTGGTTTTCGCTCATAACTTGGCGAAGCATTATGTACACTATGCTTTTTAACAAAAAGTTATTTTGTAACTAGATTTTGTAACGAAATATTTAAAAAATAACTAAGTGGTTAGAAACTAACTAAAAAGTTATATAAATAACCAGTTAAAAACTTTTTTTACTAATTAATTTTAACAGCGATTCAATGATATTTATAAGAAAGAGAAAAATTCTACTTACTTCAGGTGGAGGACTAGGCATCATTCATTTTATATTCGAGAGGCTGTTGCCGGGTTTTATAGCATTTAACATATTGGGAATAATCCCTCTGGTGGATTTCAAAAGTTGACAAAATGTTTACAATACATAGATACAGAAATAACATGAAAAGGGCGAGAGATTTCCCTTTCAGTCACAATTAATTGTGCAAAGCTGAAGTATTGTTACACGAATTTCAGAAATTCAAGCTATGTACATATGTACTCCAGCCGCATCTTGTTCTATTAATGCAAACTTGACTGTCATCCCTATATCAAAATGTTTTAATTGAATACTAAAGTTTTCTGATTTGTTTCGATAAATTATGACATAAACCCTGAAGAGAAAAACCGGAACACAGAAGGGAGATCTTACTTTACATGACCACGACAACTAGTTGTGATGACACATATTAAACTTTTTAGGGGATTGAAGCCCTTTGCAACCTCACTAATTAAACAATCAAATTTCAGCAAAATTTCCGTGGATGGAATTTTCCATGAATACAAATGAGCTCTGTGTGAGCTATTGGGTGCAACTGTTACACAGCAGACAATGTCTCTTAATTATGTCCAAACATAACTAAACCACAGGGCGGTTGTTGGCTCTGGTGGCAAATGCTACATCCCGCCTAAAGAGGCCGGAATATTTTGGTCATGCTGAAAATGTCAGCTAGAGTACCAAAAGTCAATGGTAAACCTATTGCTACAAAATTTTAACTGTAGCCACGATTTCGGTTTGAGTTTTCTTTTAACTGTTTTTTTTTTGTAATTCTTTTAAGTATTTAAGTGCTGTAGTGGGTGTTACTTCAATGACTATATATACGTATACGCGCATGAAACTACACGCTCTCACTTATACATATAATAGCACCAAAGTAGTAATAACCCAGCGGGAAATATGTCAGGGGAAGCGCTTCCACAACACAGGCAGAAAATATCTTTACCGAAGCGCTTTTTTGCCTCAACCAAAGGAATCTTTGCGGTGGCAGATCTTGAATTTACTCGTTTTTTGTTGTGAAAAGATGACTCATATGCATCTGAAAGCGCAGCAGAATTGTCATTCAGCAGCGATCAGTTAAAGTGTGCGGTTAATTACATTTTTTAATAATATAATATAACAATATTGCTATTCTTATTTAGAAAAAAATGCCCTTGTAATTCGAAATTGCAATTGAAAACTAAATGGGACGCATTCAGCATGAAACTGGAATTTTTAATAAAGCCCTTATCTTGATTCCCTCTGCATTCCCTACAGCTCCACCATCACTTTCATCCTCTAACTTTCCTTCCTCTTCTGATGATCGCGATATCTAAGTAACCTTCCTGTTGGGTAAAACCATGAGTCTGGTCAACTAGTTAGCTAAAAGGTCATTCTCACAGACTCAGCTCCTAGATTATCCGCTACAAGCGCTCCTAGAGCGCTTCCCATGAGTTTACATCTAAGCGCTTCCCTCTGCGGACATGCTCATTTTAAAACGATACGAAAAGGATACGGTGGGGAAGCACTGCAAGCTTCCAAAGAAGAGCTCTTGCATTCGTCTTTGAGTGATTCCATTTCCCGCTGGAAAGTTATGTACAAGAAGTATACAAAATTTGTTTTAATTTTTACATGAAAATTCATTAATTATGAATTGGAAGTAAACAAGCTAGCACATTGACCCGTGCATATTGCAATGACCGATCAAATGCTGACGATGCAAACAATGTAAAATAACCGGCCAAGTGCGAGTCGGACTCGCGCACGAAGGGTTCCGTACCATCGTACAAAATTTAACACTATGTAGGTACTTTTTATTTATTTTTTCAAATGAGAGTAGACGTCAAAAATTTGAATTGTCTACCTGTTACGGTTCATGAGATACAACCTGGTGACGGACGGACGGACAGCGAAGTCTTAGTGAGAGGGTTCCCGTTGTTACCCTTTGGGTACGGAACCCTAAAAAGGAGCTTAAATCGAATTATAGCAACCAATTAGTAACAAGTAATTTCTAGAATGGCTTGTGGGACAGTAAAAATAGTTGTAAGGATAACCAATGTAATAGGCTTTTATATTCTGAAAAAATCCTGATCCTTTTCAAAGTAAATGTAAAAATTTCCATTTTTGTATAGCAACACGAAGAATGGATTGCCCGATTTAGTCCATTATTGAATTTGTATTTACAATTTTCATGAAAAGACTGTTTACAAAATTGCAGCTTTCTATGGTGTCGCTTGTAGCGGAAGCTACAGAATAATTTTATTTTTGTTTGTTATTGAAAATAGAATAAAATATAATTTTTTGTTTGTCAGAGTAATATTTGCGCTGACTGTAAAGAAAATAAAGATATTCAACTATGCTGTATAAGTTTACTGATTATTGCTTTATACTTAGCCGCTCTAGTACCTTTTATTTGTCCATCTTCAGCATAGTCACGTTTATATGCATTTTCGGATTCATGCAGTTCGTCCAGGAAGTATGAGCTAAGGAATCTGTAGCGCTTTCCTGAGAAAGCCGGACAATGACAAAGAAAGTGAATCACCCTTTCGGATTCCACTCCACAACCACTGCATATAGGATCATCAACAAGTCTCATCCTGCAAAGGTAACTCCTGATAAAAGAGTGCCCAGTGAGAATTGATATCAGAACTATCAGGGATGGCTTATTTAGTTGTACGCCTTTGTATATCCGCATAAAATTTATTATCAATAGTGTTAACTCAATTATTGCTAAAATCTGCTTTCCTAAAACAACCCGCTGATGTACCTGTCTCCGTAAAATCACGATCACATCCTGACCACACCAGTGGGCAGCTTATGTGAAGCAAGTAGAACAGTCATACCTGCGTTAATGCAAGCAGGATTTCTTCGCAACGCTTTCATGACCCCTTAAGTACCTAATATATGCATCTGGTTGCTTACAGTAGAATACGTAGATATAGGTTTTGCAAAATACGATAGCATGTTGCGAGTATCGTCAGGTCCGGGGTTTTAGTGCAATCCAGTTTATCCAGAATGTTAAATACTCCCTCAGTGGACGCTGAGGTATGTATGAGAATGCTCAGGAGACAACCTGGTTTAATTTCTTAAAGTGAAAACCCAATGAATGCGGCAGGCGCCGCGTTGCTTTGACAGTTTAATAGAATATATGTGTTTACCCAGGGATTACACGAGATAGTACAGCTTGCATGCAAGCCTCCCTTCCAACGCGATTTTTTACTTGACAGCAGAAGGCAGTTCGGTTGATGTCTTATCATCTTGCATGCAAGTTCATTTAAACAAGTAAAAAAGCTAATATTGGTCTAAGACCAATTCTTATGATACCCTAGATGAATGTCCGTATGGAATTTCGTATGGGCACCCATTTGAGCAATTTTGATTTTTGCAGTGGTTTTTCGCATATATTTCTAGAACGGCTCGTCGGACAGAAAAAATGATTATAACCAATTTTATAGGATTTCATATTCTGAAGAAGTTTTTAGTACAATAAAAATATATTGGACTGATCGTTTTCACAGTATACGTAAAAAACATAAATTTTTATAAGGCAACACCAAGAACGAGTTGCCCGATTTAGTCCATTTTCAAAATGTTATTTGCTAGTACAATGAGAACACCATGTACTAAATTCCAGCTCTCTACGTCGACGCGTTGTTAGGCAGTTTTCAAATATATAGCGGAAAACGAAATTTTTGTATGGCAACCCCACGAAGGAGTTGCCCGATTTGTCTTATTTTCGAACTTAATTTTACTTTTTTTTTAAAGTCCGTGTGCGAATTTTCAGCTCCCTAAGTGTACAAGTTCTCGACGGACATGCAAAAATCAAAATAACTTTTAATATTATGTGTGGGTGTCCAATCCATTTTGCTCTACCATCATTATTTCGAGGTGTTACAAACGGAATAACAAACTTAGTATACCCCTATAGATTTCATCTAGGGTATAAAAATGGCATTGAGGGGTAAAGTCTTGTGTTTATTATAGCAATAAAGGAAGTAGCAGGCTGATAGAAACCCAAGAAAAAATGAAGAGGAAGCTGTTGGTAAATGATGCAATGCAAATGATCTCAGAAAATCTGATTTTACCAGTATAAATTTATCAATTTCTCTCAAGCATTTCTTTTCCGCCATCTTGTAAACTGTATAATGTCAAATTACTATCACCTCAGCTGCCATGGTTTTCCAACATGCAAGGTCGCTGAAAGCTGAACTGCCATCATGGCAGTAGAGGTTACACGTGCAAGAAGTATGCAGTGCATATTGCATGCAAGCTGTACTTGCAGGGTTAAGTTCGTGCTGGCCAAATGGCTGCCGCGCTTGCCGAATTCGACGCGAAACTAGAGCAATGCTCTACTTTTAACGCGCGGCAGACGCTTTGACAGTTTTTTTTTATTGATTTTAAACTGTTTATATGCTTAGTAAGCTGAAAATGCAAGAACTGCCACATGTAATAACTCTGATTAATCCATTATTTCACTTGTAAATAATAACTCAACCTTTTCTATCACTATTTCTTTTTTTTAATTAATCTTAAGAGTACCAACGCGACGCGTCCATTGTGCCTTGCTGAAATCCTACACGCGTCTGCGTGAACTGCGGAGAACTGTCCAGACGGCCTGGAGCGTTCATTGGATTTTCACCATTAGTGTGATCGCTTCCTGTTTCAATTGTCTTTTAAAGCTCGGGATCCAAATTTAATATATCTGGCCCTCTTAAAAATAAACCTGAACCTAAAAGAGGCTTTACGATAAATCTCATGAATTTTATTTAGTTATTTTTTTTTCTAGTTTTTGAAAGACCGTTCAGCATAGTCTTAGAAGAAAACGAACGATGTAAGGCACATCATAGCAAGAAGGAAAAAGGATAAACATTAGAGGACATAAGAAGTGTAGGAGAGGTGTCGATATATGCTATTGAACTTTCGCATATTGTAAGTCAGGGTATAATGGTCTGTTCCACATTCGCTCAGTTCGGAAGAAACTAAGTCTCAGACACATTGACATGCATGTTTCGATAAAGGAGTGAAAAGTATAGCATTCGACATTGCGGTTGCTCTCAGCTAAGTAGAGCTGTTATGTCACATTCCCAATGAGTTCTATATTTTTGCTTGACACTATCTAAGTAGCTAAAGTTGTGCGGCGGTATGTACCTTTGCCATGGTATTCCATTGTAGGACTGATATACAAGAATTTTAGAAGAGAGGTAGATTCGACGGACTGAAATATTTCTCTTAGCTGTTCAGAGATTCACATTTCGTTACATTCGTGACAACAGAAAAAATTTTATCATTCCAGTTTAATTTTCTGGAAATGTCAATACTAGGAATACTCTTGAAAACTTCACTAAAAATTTTGCCTGCTCTCCTTTATTATTCTGGTGGTAGTACGTTCACTTATCATAAATTTTCAAGTAAACAAGTAAAAACACTAGAATTAGTCTAAAGGACCAATTCTTATGATAACCTAGATAAATGCCGGTATGTAATTTTAAAGTGGTTTTTCGCATATATCTCTAGAACGGTTCGTCGGACAGCAAAAAAGATTATAACAAATTTAAGTACAATACAAACTCCTAGGACTAATCATTTTCACAGTATACGTAAAAATCCTAAATTTTTATATGGCAACACCAAGAAAATTTTGGCCTAAATAATTAGTCCATTTTTAAAATTGTTTTAGCGCACGTGCTTTTGCGTTATCGTTCGTACAGAAGGACGGACGGACGTACGGACAGACGGACATGCAAATAAAAATAACTTTTAATATTGTTACGTTTTTGTTTTATTTAAATGCAATAAAAATAATTTTAAAAGGTTTATTACTGATCGCCCCGGCCGAGCGGAGGAGAGGGAACAATCAGAATTCCACACAAAGCGTTGGGACTTGTGCATATACCGTCCTAAATCTACTGAAGTATCTGGGCGATGTATTGGCTAGGTCACCGAGTTTTACCACGTTTTACCTTAAAAGCTTTCGGAATGAATTTAAAGATCCTTGGTAGGTTCACAAAATTCCCGTGCTGTGCGATACATATCTGCTAAGGGAGAGAATCGCTGTAAGTTTTTGTTTTCTAAATTATGAAACCAGCTGTTTTCTGTCAGGGCTCGTAATTCTTACATTAATTAGGTATACACGGCCGGTGTTTATTTGTACAACATCGGTTTTCCTTTTTGTTCGTCTGATGAGTGAAGAAATTAGAAAGAATTTAAAGGGCAATTGTCACCAAAACTTTCTCGATATCATCACATCGCTGGAATTGATCTTTCTTCATATGGAAAACGAAAAGTTCTGTTTTAAACTTGAGTTTAAAAGAGAAACATAGCCTAGATTTATAAACAAAGCATCGCTTTACCCCATAGCTCCTGAAATCCGTGAATTTTCAACGCGAATTAGAAATAGGTGAAGGAATCGCTGAGCAAAACAAAAGCAAAAGTATTGCACAAATTCGAGTTCCTTTTTCCCGTGATTCTAATGAGTCGGAATATGTGTGCTGAGCCTTTGTTGAGTCTCTTTTATTGTTTTTGTTTTTTTTTTTAGCTTGAGAGCTTTGACAGGAAGCTCCTCCAGCAAAGTTCGTTGACCCTACAGCTGTTGTGGTATGATAGAAATTTAAAATTGAGGAGAAAAAACGTTTCCAGATATGAACCTCGGTGGAGAACAAAAGAAGGAGAAGCAAATGAAAGCCTTGGTTTTTTTTTTTTGTTAGATGTCTGCAGGAATGTGAGCTTGAGTGCTCCTCCCCCGGATTCTTCCTAGTATCCTTGTTCTGCCAAGCTGTATTGAAGGAACTATATAGAACCAATTCTCGACGGCCGTTGACCGTGCGAAGCGGAAACAACAAAATGGGAAGGAATGAAAAAGATGTGCAACACTCGCGAATCAAATGATTTCTTTTTTTTGCTTTATTTCGGATATTCTTAATTCGCGGTTCTTAACAACAACACTTAATTAAATTAAATTAAATTCACAGTTCAATTTTTAATTTTCACTCAACTAGAGGCACTATGCTGGTGGATCGCTACTTCAAAAGGGAGCCATCTTATCCAGACAAAAGCATTCTCACTCCTGACCGTTCAGAATCTGTCCGTTGTTCAGGGTCGTTAATCTTCAGTGGCCTCTCGCAAAATTATCTGCGCGCCTGCGCGCGCGCGCACGCTTATAATTTATCCGTGCGTGCTGCCACGCCAGCAGTTGTTAAATTCGCCGCGTTACAATATTATACGCAGGTGTTCAATCCATTTTGCTCTACCATAATTATTTCAATACGTTACAAACGAAATCACAAACTTAGTATATATGCAGAAGCGTATCTAGGGTGGGTGGCAATTGCTCCCCTGGATTACATCATCAAAATGTGGCGCCTTCCTAATAACAAAATTCAGATTGTTCGAATTTAGCCATTAATATCTCAATCATCTCTGATTTTCATGTGAAGCAGTTTATTTCTAATATACTTAAGTATAATTCTAAAAACAACGCATACCTATTTATTTCGTCATAATTAGCACAGTATTTGCCGCAGAAAGGATTTGCGATGCAGCAAAATTTTTGTATGTATAATTAAAGTTATGATATTTCTCCGGAGGAGATAAAAAAAACTAATTTCAATGTAATGACCGATTTATTTCAAAGCTCTTGTAAAACTGAGCAATTCTTAATTTCTACCTTAATTAATTTCTACCTTTAAGAACTTTTCTGCTTATTTGACAATAATTTTATATATTTCATTGGACAAAGAAAAAGCTGAATAACTAAAAAATAATTTTGTTTCAATGGAATCAAATAAATTGCAACACGTATCCGATGTCGATACTTATTGGTCAGTCAACGTGACTTACCGAAAATTGTCTATTCGACATAACTGCGTTTGCAATTTATTTGATTTTACATTAAATTAAAATTGTTACCATGTTACCATTGTTGTTATGCGTGTTATGATAACTCCTCCCCCTTCAAAGGTCCGCGTCCCGTGGGCTTCAGAAATTCAAGCTGATAGGCTGCAGTCCAGGATAAGTGGTTTCCCGTGTATGCGCTACTACCTCAGGTGTTAGGACAAGTTGTTGTCGGTTTTTCCGGAACCTCCTGACGAGAAGAATGATAGCGATGGCAATGATGGTTATTGTGCCAACATCGGTTATAGTTGAGATTTGGTCGTTATTAAACAGCTTCCGTAGTTTTTCGACATTTTTTAGATGTAGGTTGTGCAGGTACCCCCGGTCTAGCTTAGTTCCTTTCTCGGTTATATTACGTTGTAGGACTGATGTCAATATTTGGAATGTCCTTAGCTCCCTGGTACTGAATGTGTTGTTATTGATTTTTATAGTCTCGTTGTAGATTTGGATCAGGAAGCTACCATTTAGATGTCTACTCGTCTTGTTGTGAATGATCTCGCCGTTAAAGTTGTTCAGATAAATAGTGTTGTCGTTAAGCGTTTCGATTTCTTCGTTCTGGTTGAACTGGTACTCGCATCCAGCGTGCTGGCTTTTTAAGAGTTGGCCTATACAATGATCGCTTGGCAGTTCTTTTAATTCATTATTTTTGCAGATGGTTGCATCCTTGAAATTGTAACACTTCCCGGTTATGCCGTAAATTTCATGCTGATTAATGAAAATTTCTCTATGTTCAACGTAAACTTGCCTGTTGTTTTTTGTCGTAGGTCTCACTGCTACGCGGTTGTACTCCTTATTGTTGGTTTTCGGCATTGATAACACGTAAAGAATGGTTGATTCTTTCACTATCATTTTTGGTTCTGCGTATTCTATGGCTTCTATCTCGTTTGAGTAAGGAAGTGTCTCGACTTCTGCTATGATATGGCCAACTTCCTCTTTATCTAATAGGTTGGTGTTGATGATTCCCGCTTTAGCCAGTTGTGCAGCTCGTACGATTTCTTTTAGTTCTTCTTTAACTATACTGAGCCTGTTGAACGTTGCTTGTTGAAGTTCTTCCATAGAGTTTTCATTTAATTGTTCGGCGATCTTATTGTACTCTCGAAGGATTTGGTTAACAGTGTTCGTCAGTCCTTCGTTAATCTTGTACTGTTGGTTGTTGTTCTCAACTATTTTGTTTTGACTCTTTACAATTTCGTCCCAGTCTGAAGCGTCTGGATTCCCTGCAATCCATTTCCATGCCGAACCAATCCAATTGATAGACCGTCGGTTCCTTTGTGGTTGCTGTTTGAGTTCTGCCAGTAAGATGTTAATTTGCTGTACCTGGTGGAGTAATTGGGGTTTAAAAATGTTTTTGGGGCTGACCATTTGTATCGTTGGTAGTATCTTCGTTACAATATCTTCATAATTAGTTAGGTTTATTACGTGAACCAGGTTGAAATTGCCATTTATAATTCGTCCTTCTCCCAATTTTAGTATAACTATCGGTGTGTTGCACTCGTAAATGGTAAACGACGTCGCCATCATCAAAAATGGTAATCTGAAAAGAAAAGAGGGATTGAGGAAGGAAGTTTAGTTAGGTATATTTTTAATTTGTGTTTTGTGTATTCTTCTGCCGGATTCTGTGATAACAGTAACCTTATTGTCTTTTGCAACTACTTCTTTCTTAAATTATGGTTTATTCTTTCCCTGGATTTGTTTGACTGCAATTTTAATTGTTTCGCCGGGTTTGTAGCTTTTTGGTTTATTTCTTTTCAAGTTTTCTCTTCTAATTTTATTTTTTTGATTTTTTCCTATTCTTCCCATTAAGTCCTCATTGACCCTGGTTTTGAAGTCGACCAGATTTTGGTAGTTTATTCGTTGCAGTCTGCCAAGAAAGATGTCGCTTGGCTTCTTATTCGTTACTGAGTGTATAGCGTTGTTATATCTATCTACGGCTATATTAATTAGTTCCTTTAGGGTCAGATCCTTATATTCCTCTTGTAGGCAGCGTACCACCTCAATAATAGTGCTGTGTACTCTCTCTACTACTCCGTTGACTTCACTTCTTTGCGACGGTGTTAAGTATGTCTCGATACCTAAGGTTTTCAGGTAATCTGTTATAATTCATTGTCCATTACGAGGATTCTTGGTGCTGTAAAGTAGTGTAGGACCTTAATAATTTTATCTCTCAGGTGCAAAACAGATTTATCCTTTATATGAAATAATTTTGCAAATTTTGAAAATTTATCGATACAACTGATAAATTTCACATTTTTTATTTCAATGATATCGATGTGAAGTATTTCCGACGGGTAACTTGGGATCGGATTTTCCTGCAGTTCTGGTTTATGCGTCACTATGTGCTATCTCTGTCGATGAAGAGGTTAGAGCGTCACTATGTGCCGTATCTGATGAGGAAGTTAGAGTATTGGCCTCCAACTTTAGTCTTGACAAAGCATCAGCAACCTGGTTTGTACGCCCAGGCTTATAGATCAGTTCATAATTGTATTCTTCTATTCTCGCCTTCCATCTCTTAAGTTTAGCGTTTTTGTTTCTGTTGCTTAAGGTAAATGTTAGCGGCTGATGATCTGTTAGTATCTTGATTTTTTCGCCCCATATAAATAATTTCGAAGATTATCTAGAGCCCACACGATTGCCAGCAGCTCTTTTTCATTTGTGGCGTAGTTTTCCTCTGTTCGGTTTAGTGATCTAGAGATGAAGGTAATTGGGCGATCTCACCCTGAGATAGAACGGCACCAATTGCGTGATTTGACGCTTCCGTTGTCAGGATAAATGCCTTCTCGAAGTCGGGTAAAATTAATACCTCTGATGAAGAAAGCACCATTTTCAAGTGTTTGAAAGACTCCAATTCCTTTGCATTTAAATTTACCTTTACCTTTTTTGACTGACTCGGCTTTACTTGTGCGTTTGGTCCTCTACTAAGGTTTGTCAATGGCTTTGCAATTTTTGCGAAGTCCCTTACAAAACGCCTATAATATGAGGCAAGTCCAAAAAATTTTTTTACTTCATTCAGATTTGCAGGTGGTTTAATTTTTAGGATGGCTTGAATCTTTTTAGGGTCAGGTTTGATGCCCTTATTCGTTATTTTGTAGCCCAAAAATTCGGTTTCTGACTTCAGGAATTGAGTTTTGTCTAAGTTCGCCCTCAAGTTGGCCTTTTCAAGCTTTAGAAATATTTTCTCAACATTTGCAAGATGTTCTCTTTCTGTCTGTCCCCCGAATACTATTATATCGTCGATGTAGACGTAGCAGATCTTCCCAATATAGTCTTTTAACACATCGTCTATCATCCTTTGAAAAATTGCTGGGGCATTTTTGAGTCCAAAGGGTAGTCTAGTGAACTCGTATTTCCCATTCATTGTTGAATCCGCCGTTTTGGGTATGTCTTTTTCCTTCATCTGAATTTGGTGAAAGCCAGACGTTAAGTCAATTGTGGTGAAGTAGTTTGAATTTCCAAGGCTAGCTATAGTGTTTGATATATCTGTTATCGGGTATGTATCGGATATGGTCACTGCATTTAGTCTTTTAAAGTCTATGACCATCCTATACTCGCGAACACCTGAAGCGTCCATTTTCCTGTCGACAATCCAGATTGGTGAATTGTACGGGCTTTTAGATGGTCTTATAATTCCATCCTGCAAGAGCTGTTTTATTTGCTGGTCTACTTCGCTTCTCATATTTACTGGGTATGGATAAGATTTGGTATAGATTGGGTCATCTGTAATTGTCTTAATCTCTGCCCTTATGGTCGTATCTGCTGTTTCTTGATCAACCAAGGGCCCGAATAGGCAATCAAATTTCTTGACAAGAGCACTTACCAGTTTTTTTGCTTCTTCAGATAGGTGATTATCCCTTATTTCAATGCTATTAACCTGGACAGATTTTTTTTCCTTGAGAGGAATTGTTATATTAGGTGCAATTTTTAAGGTGTTATTTTTTCTATTGATAACCGCTCCGAGATGTTTCAGTGTGTCATCTCCTATTGTTCGAGTTTGCAAGAAATAATTCTCATAAAAATTAAATAAATGCAGACACCCACGAATTCTGCTGGTAAAAATTGAAACATGATATGCAGCTTGTGCATGGAATGTACATGCTATGCGCTGTGCATAGAATTTGCCTGATAAGCAGCGTGTGCATTGTACATAGAATTGTCGCGGTAAAAGTCGAAGGTACAGAGTAAGTAATTGGATATGTAGCTTGTGCATGGTCAAGCCTATCAATATGAAATTCTCTCGGTACTGTGAACGACAGCAGAATTCGTGGGTGTGAGTAAAAGAGTAGGTACGTAGAATAGAATTGCAATGTACAAAATATTATTTAAGTCAGCAATTTTTATATATAAATTTAATTTGAATAAGAAATAAAGCGTAGTTGATAGAGAGATTTTGTTTTAATTGTACATCGACATCCAAGCTACCACGAAGCTCTGAATTGCCCCCTACCCAAGGTAAGGCAATCAGAACAAGCTCCAATATTTTTAATCACTGAAGAGTCTTGGTACAAGCACCAACGACTCTCGCATCAAAGTCAAGGTCCAAGTACCATTGACTCAACCAACGAATAACAATTGCATCGATAAAGGCAAAAGAGCCTTTAAACATTTTTGGTGACCCCGACGTGATCAAGTGCATCACTTGATAACGATTTCCTACCACAAGGAACCGCAACCATCATGGAAGATTTGACGCAGCTCCAAAAGAAGAATGGAACTGCCATTCAAAAATTAGTAAAAGACCTCAAGGAGGAATCACCAAACCAGATGACGCTTTCCGATTTGCAGGAAAAACAACACCAACTGGATGATCTATGGGGCCAGCTTTCATCCACAGATGCCCTTATTAAGACCAGACACGCTGACCAGACAGCTTACCGCTACTTCACCCAATCGTATTTTGCTGGGATCAAGGCAGTTTACATAGGCCGAGATCAGATATTAGGATTAATCAAATCCATCCCTCCAGAATCAGCACCACTAGCAGGAGAATCAAGTACCCGAGCGCAACAACAAGATAAACCTAGTGCCAATTCTACAGAACAAGAATTCGTAATTGGCTCAGTAAAAACAAATAGAAAAGACCAGATGTCTACCACTATGAGCGATTCAGCCAATAACGAAGACATGTTAGCCAGATATATACGAAAACAGAAGGCTGGTATCCAATCATTACGCCACCTTCTGCAAGGAATAGAGTCAGGCGATCAACAGCTCCAAACCAGGCAGTATTATCAATGTAAAATTAATAGCATTGAACGATACTGGTCTCAGGTAGAGAGTTCTAACATGGAAATATGGCAGATGGCAGATGACCCGTCAGAAGTTGGCTACAACGCTGAGGAATATTTCCAACTCGAAGACAGAATACAATCTACCATCATCCGGCTCTCTGAGAAATTGGCCCCGTGTACCACAACAAGAAGCAATGAGGCGTCAAGTAGTGGTGTGGCGTTGAAGCTACCAAAGCTTATAATTCCCACATTCGACGACGACTACTTGAAATGGAGCCAATTTTACGATTTATTTACACAGATGATACATAATCAGCACATGAGCAAGTGCCAGAAAATGTGGTACTTAAAGACCAACTTGACGGGAGAAGCCGAGAAGCTCATTCGATACTTTACATTATCAGATGATAATTATACGTCTACCTGGGATACATTGAAGTCTCGTTATGATAATAAAAGATTGTTGGTGACAGCGCTCATCGATAAACTGCTATCGCAGCCCAAACTTACCTCAGAAGGTGCGTCAACTATTAAAGCATTGCACGACTCAACGAGGGAATCCCTTATGGGCCTAGAAAATCTGGGTGTTCCCACAGTTAATTGGGACCCATTATTATTGCACATTTTAGTGAGAAAATTAGATAAACCCACACATAATCTATATGAACAGTCGCTGGAACAACCTCGAGCCTTGCAATCAGTAGAGAAATTCCTCAATTTTCTGGAAACTCGCTTTCAGTCCCTGGAAGCTCTGGGGCAGAAGGACAAGCCAACGGATGACTCACGGCGAAAACTAAACCAAGTTCCCAGTAGGGTCAATTCATTTGTATCCACCAACTCACCTCAAACGATATGCATAGTTTGCAAGGAGAACCATCAGCTTTTTAGCTGTCGTAAATTTCTGCAGTATACACCTGTTGAACGCTTAAGATTGCTACGGAAGAACAACTTGTGTATTAACTGCCTGAGTTCTGGACATTATGCAACCAACTGCACATTAAGGGGATGTACTCATTGCTCCAAAAGGCATAATACATTAGTGCATCTACAAGGCACACCACAAGAAAAATCGAGTTCATCACAAGCAATGACATCTCAACCTCAGCAACCCAAATTAGCTGAATCTACAAGCCAATCCATGACACTAGCAACGCAAAAGGTTAACCACCAGGAAGGCTATGTATTGCTCAGCACAGTTGCAATAAATCTTACTACACATGATGGAAAGGGTATAATGTGTAGGGCGATTCTCGATTCCGGATCCCAGGTGAATCTCATAAGTGAAAGAATCATCAAGAAACTAGGTTTAAAGGGAACTCCAGCCCTAATGCATGTGCAAGGCATCGGTCAATCGAAGCAACAAGCAAATAAACGAGTAAGCGTGTTAATCCAATCACGCACAAGTGGGTTTTCTGCCAGACTAGAAGCATTCATCCTCAAGCAAATCTTAGCACCACAGCCGAACCGAGAAATTGATATTTCAAAGTGGAAAATTCCATCCAATATCAAGCTGGCCGATCCTAATTTCAATACGCCAGACTACGTAGACTTATTGATCGGAGCGGAATTCTACTACCAGCTTTTATCTGTTGAGCAGATAAGATTAGGAGAAGGACTGCCAACATTACAGAACACTGTGCTCGGCTGGGTGTTGGCTGGTAAAATAGACCAGATGCCACAAAATTAAAGCCTCTGTTGTGTAGTTAACAGAGACCAAGAAATGGACCAACAACTAGAAAAGTTTTGGACCTTGGAGGAAGCTTTTGATGAAAGGAAAACATTCACACCGTCAGAAAAGCGATGTGAAGAGCATTTTAACCAAAGTGTCAAAAGAAATGATACAGGTCGTTTTATTGTCAAATTACCATTCACGGAAAATCCATAACAACTAGGTGAGTCTAGAGACATCGCATTGCGGAAGTTCTTGTCAATAGAGCGAAAACTTATGAAGAATAGTGAGCTCCGCTCCGAATATGTTGGGTTTATGAATGAATATCAAAACCTAGCCCACATGCAAGAGGTCGATGTTGAATCAATTACAAAACCACATTATTTCATTCCACACCATTGTATGCTCAAGCCAGAGAGCACGACAACCAAATTGAGAGTTGTGTTCGATGCCTCTTGCAAAACATCCTCAAATGTCGCATTGAATGACATACTTGCGGCAGGACCAACAATACAAGACGAACTATTCTCAATATTGCTCCGATTTCGAATACCACGCTTCGTCTTCACGGCCGACATTGAGAAGATGTATCGGCAAATAATGGTCAATGACGACGACCGAAAATTCCAACTAATTTTTTGGAGAATCAGCCCAAATCATCCTCTAAAATGCTTTCAACTGAATACGGTTACGTACGGAACTACCTCCGCTCCGTATTTGGCGACAAAATGTCTGCAAAGATTATCTCAAGAACATGCCGCTTCATATCCACTGGGAGCAGAGGTACTGGCTAGAGATTTCTACGTGGATGATGTGATCACAGGATCAGATAGTCTGTCTACTGCTTGTGAAATGCAAACACAACTGATAGCGTCACTGGCTAAGGCAGGATTCACGCTCCGAAAGTGGTGTGCAAACCACCCACGACTACTGAAAAGTATTCAACCAAAGGATATAGAACCACAGCTCACATTTGGCAGTGAAACTGAGGAGCAAATAAAAATTTTGGGTCTCACTTGGTTACCAAACTCAGACTCATTTTGTGTCAAGACCACCAAGGTTGAAAGGAACGCAATCACAAAACGAACAGCATGTTCAGATATAGCACGGCTATTTGACCCACTTGGAATCATGTCTCCAGTAGTGGTTACTGCCAAGATATTCCTGCAACGACTATGGGCGTTAAAATTAGATTGGGACGCATCTATACCAATGGAGATGCATACACAATGGGTCAAGTTTCGTAATGACCTACAATCATTAAACGACATTAAATTTCCAAGACATGTACTGCCTGAAGAACTATCAAAATCCACGCAGATACACACGTTTGCTGATGCCTCCCAGAAGGCCTACGGAGCTGCAGTGTACGTCAGATCTCTAACCAAAAATAATCAGATCGTAGTACGACTGCTTTGTGCCACGTCGAAGGTGGCACCAATTAAGCAAGTTACTTTACCTCGACTTGAACTATGTGCAGCTAAACTAGCAGCTGAGCTCACCACTCGTGTCAAAAGAGATTTACATCTAAAAAACGAGCCGATTTATTACTGGACGGACTCCGAAATTGTCTTGGCATGGTTGAATTCATCATCTTCATCATTCCATACATTTGTGGCCAATCGAGTGGCGAGTATTCAGGAACTATCCAATCCTGAACACTGGCGTCATGTCGGCTCCAAGGAAAATCCGGCTGATATTTTGACCCGAGGATTAAACCCTGACAAGCTGAAATCTTGTAACTTGTGGTTTTATGGCCCTCTATTTTTACACGGCAGTGAATCATCATGGCCGCAACCATATTCAAAGAATATTGAGTGTTATTTAGAAAAGAAACAAACTGCACTGCCCATAACCACACAGCAGGATTCCACACACTTCATTCACAAGATAAATCACCATAATTCGTTCAAAAAACTAACCCGCATCACAGCATATGTAATACGTTTCATAAGCCGATTGAAACAGAGAAGCAAAAAGATAAGCACAACTAACACACAATCACTCATGGCCGAAGAACTCAATGAAGCCCTTATAGTGATTGTTAAGTTAATGCAGGCAGAGTGTTTTGATTAATCAACTAAGGCGATTTAAACATCTAGACAAAAGCAGCTCATTGATTAGTATGGCACCTTTCTTAGATGAAAGAGACATCATACGCGTTGGAGGACGACTACAAGCTGCCGACGTATCCTATGAGGCGAAGCACCCAATACTACTGCCGTATTCACATCAGTTCACTAAGCTTTTGATGACCAAAATTCACGTTGAAAATCTTCACGTTGGTCCACAGACTCTCCTGGCAATCACGAGACAACAGTTTTGGCCAGTAAAGGGCAAAACGATTGCAAGATCCATCGTTCAAAATTGTGTGCGCTGTGCAAGAGCGAAACCAACAATGATGTCACAGGTAATGGGCAATTTGCCTCCTCACCGGGTTCAACCTGCACGGCCATTTACAAATGCTGGTGTGGACTTTTGTGGGCCAGTGTGGACACATTATAAGGTTAGAGGAAAACGCCCACAAAAAACCTACATTGCAGTGTTCTGTTGCTTTGCCACCAAGGCAGTTCACCTGGAAGTGGTGAGTGATTTGACCACACAAGCATTTCTCGGAGCTCTTAAACGATTCGTGGCAAGGAGAGGCCACTGTCGAAACATTTATTGCGACAACGCAACGAATTTCATTGGCGCCAAAAATGAACTAGAAGAGCTGAAGGAAACCATATATTCTGACAAGGCGAAGACAAAAATTGCTGCAGTATGTGAACCCAAGGGCACCGACTTTCATTTCATTCCTCCACGTGCCCCTCATTTTGGGGGTCTCTGGAAGGCTGCCGTTAAATCGGCTAAGCATCTACTTAAAAGGACAGTTGGAAATGCATCCTTGACTTACGAGGAGTTAGAAACCGTTGTTGTCGAAATCGAGGCAATTTTGAACTCGAGGCCAATAACGCCTCTCTCATCAGATCCCAATGATCTATCAGCACTAACTCCTGGACACTTCTTAATAGGGGAACCGCTTACCAGCACAATTGATCCAAAATCAGAACTAGTAAAAGCCAATCTTCCTACTAGATGGAAATTGGTCGCCCACCTGAAAAATGAATTTTGGAAGCGGTGGTCCAGAGAGTACCTGAATGAATTACAACAACGCACTAAATGGAAGACGTCAAGCCAAAATATCATTAAGGAGGACAACCTGCCTCCACTTAAATGGCCACTAGGAAGAATAATTAGCGTCATCAAAGGTGACGACGGCTGCGCTCGGGTGGTTGATGTCCGAGTAGCAAACAATGTCCTGCGTCGACCTATACATAGGTTGGCACCGCTTCCCATATTAAATGAGGAAACACCTTTGGCGGATGAATCAATACTAAGGGAAACTAGTACCAGTACTAAAATAGACTCAACCATTTCAAACTCGGCATCAACACGGCAAGACCAGTCTAGTTTAACGGCGGCAAATAAAATTCCAAGAAAGAAGGCACGATTGTCAGCAGGGTCCGCAATCAGCATGCTACTAGTGGTACGTTTGTGCCTACCATTAAGTATAGGATCACCTGTTCAAATAACGCCATTCAAGTCTCAGCCAGGGCTCCACTTTGAAAACCTTGGCACCGCGAGCGTGATTTCTAATGAATGGAACCTCATTGTCTGTTATAATATGACACCCTATTGGAGAGAGTTCGAAGGTCTGCTGAATGGAAGTCGTGTGTTACATGACCTCTGCAATTCAATCACTAGAGAGAAATCATGTAGAACTATAGTGACACAACTGGAGCATCTAAAGGCAGAGCTGTCCAGCAATAACGAACTATTAAGGCCTCAAGTGGATGTCGAAACAAGCCGAACTAGGAGAGGAGCCGTGAATTTTGTCGGAAACATCGCCAATGCATTGTTTGGAGTATTAGATGCTGATTACGCTGAGAAGATGTCTCAGACGATTGAGGATGTGAAGTCAAATGAAAACCACCTTCTTAATCTGATCAAAAACCAAACAACAATTATTGATGCGACTATGAACATCATTAGGAAAAATCACGAACAGTATACCAGCCAGTATAAAGAAATAGAATCAGAGTTGGCCCAACTTGCCAACTTCAGTCAATTTACTGCAGAGAAACTTCAGCAAGAAAGACTAACCCTCCTGTTTACATCGCTGTCCATACAGACAATTCTAGTAGCGTCAAATATACAGAGAGTTCAGTTCGCTATCATAGATACGCTTACTGACACTCATAACGGACGAGTTAGTCCCCAATTGATCTCACCCAAACAACTAACACAAGAATTGTTCACCATCAGAAACCACTTATCACCGTCATTAAGACTCCCAGTGAGACCAGATGATGTTCGCAGCTTATACAACTTACTGAAGGCAGCAGCACGAGTCACAGCAAGACACATTATCTTTAAGCTCAGTCTGCCATTGCTTTCACCTGAGGATTTTGAACTGTTTCGGATAATACCGATACCAGTACTCATCAATGGTACCTTCACCAGAATTACTCCATCATCAAGTTTTTGATCATCAACCTACATCGGGATCAATACTTCCCTCTCAATGAACCAAAAGGTCAATCGTGCATCTCCATCAATGAAGGTCATCATTTATGTAAACAAACTCATCCAATTTACAATCGAGGGTCAAGTAAAAGCTCCTGCGAGGTAAATTTGATAAATGGATTATCACCAGCGTCATCATGCCGCATCGTTGACATCGGAGATGAGCCCCAGTGGATGCAACTAAACAATCCAAACCAATGGATATTTGCGATCAAGGAAAGGGCATTGGTGAAGGTCGTTTGTGGCACCAACGTCATGACAACAACAATGGAAGGATCGGGTATTATGAAGCTACAAGAGCATTGCATGATAAAACAGAACGAAGTTACGGTTCAGGGTCACAATATCTACCCAACTGTCAATAGGATGTCCTACACTCCAATAAGTAATAATATCACAGACATCGTGAAACCAGAGGAGTTGGAGGCTGTAATACACAAGGCATCACCATACAAGGCTCAGTTTCGAGAACAGGAGGAAGTCAAACAACGCCTCGATCAACAAATCACCAACAGCGAGCTACCCAATAGACTCCAGGCACATGATGTTCATCAGTATGCCGTAGGATATATAGCGATGTTGCTAGCAGGCACTATCGCTGTATCTCTGACATGGAAGTGTAAAGCTAATAGCTGGAATTGGTACCGAAACCCGGATGAATGCCCAAAACCAAAACCTCATCCCAGACGGATCACTGCAGACCTTCCACAACCAATTCCTCATCCAAGGCGAAGTTCGGCCGGGGATTTTGAAATAACCATCGAGAACCAGCCATAGTTGGACTACCGTCCAACGCGGGAGAGGATGTTCGAGTTTGCAAGAAATAATTCTCATAAAAATTAAATAAATGCAGACACCCACGAATTCTGCTGGTAAAAATTGAAACATGATATGCAGCTTGTGCATGGAATGTACATGCTATGCAGCTTGTGCATAGAATTTGCCTGATAAGTAGCGTGTGCATTGTACATAGAACTGTCGCGGTAAAAGTCGAAGGTACAGAGTAAGTAATTGGATATGTAGCTTGTGCATGGTCAAGCTTATCAATATGAAATTCTCTCGGTACTGTGAACGACAGCAGAATTCGTGGGTGTGAGTAAAAGAGTAGGTACGTAGAATAGAATTGCAATGTACAAAACATTATTTAAGTCAGCAATTTTTATATATAAATTTAATTCGAATAAGAAATAAAGCGTAGTTGATAGAGAGATTTTGTTTTAATTGTACATCGACATCCAAGCTACCACGAAGCTCTGAATTGCCCCCTACCCAAGGTAAGGCAATCAGAACAAGCTCCAATATTTTTAATCACTGAAGAGTCTTGGTACCAACGACTCTCGCATCAAAGTCAAGGTCCAAGTACCATTGACTCAACCAACGAATAACAATTGCATCGATAAAGGCAAAAGAGCCTTTAAACACCTATTATGCCGTCAAATGTTTTTAAACCTGGTAAAACAAAAAGGTCTATTTCGGTATTGTTCCCTAAACTTGCGAAAAATTTTCCTCTTACTTTCTCAGATATTTTTATGTCACCTCCCGCAGATCTAATGGAGAAAGGTTTTCTAATAGGCTGGGCCTTTATCGCTAGCTCTTTTTTAATGAAATTTTTATTTGCTCCCGTATCTATTAAAAATTTTAAAATTTCCCTGTCTCTTGTTATATACTCTAGGTAAGGTACGCTAGAGAGGCTCCCGTCATAAAATTTAGCTCTGCATTTTCTTCATCATCTTTTTGTTCTTCCTCCTCTTAGTAATCTTCATAATCACTAAATTGCTCGATGTAGTCTTCATAGCGAGAGTTTTCTGGGTGCGTTTCCATGTGAAATAGGCGCTGGTGTTTACGTGCATGACCATCAGAATTATTCTCTCTTTTGGCAGCATTCATATCGAGTGGAAAGGCCGCAGGGCGATTCATGTAATTGACCTGCCTTGTCTGAATCGACATATCGACGTCCATTGGCGTTGATGGCTTGGGTTGTATTGGTCTAGGTGGTGGTCCTGGATTTTGTTGGTGTTGGATATTGTACGCCATATTCCTTTGTTGCAACGAGACTTGATTCGGCGCATTACGTGCGACTGCCTGTTCGCGTCTGATTGATGGCATCTGGTTTAGCGGGACAGTTACGAAGTTGGTAGAGTTTCTCCTATGTATTGGCAGATTTCTATAGTTCAAGTTTTGGATTTCGAGGCAGGAAGAGTAAGCCTCCGGTAGTGTACTAGGCCTCTGAATCATAAGCATCTTTGAAAGATCTCCATTAAGGCCACGAATAAATACATCAAGGGCACTATTTCTATATGTTTCTACAAGCACGTTAATTGTTTCCGGCTTATAGTCTTCAGTTTTGATTTTGTTCACAATAAGTGAAAACTGATGATTGACGTTAGCGTAGAATTGATCGATTGTCGAATTTCTTTGCATCAAATTGCCCAACTGATGCTCTAGAGTTCGCAGATCTCTTTTGTCTGCGTAATGAAGAGATAAACATTTTTTAATGGAGTCCCAGTCGTCGTCAAATATGTTGTATGAAATAAGTTCCGAGTCTGCTTTACCCCGTATTTTTTGCCTAATACTTTGCAAAATAGCCCTATACATGGATTTGGTTCCAATAATATCATAGTCTTTGAGGATGCTTTCAACATTATGTACCCAAGAAACGTTTTGTATTGGATTCCCATCAAAAACTTGTAATTCTTTAACACAGTCTGGTAACTTACTAATATCTTTTAAGTCCTGTTCATTTCTTGGTATAGGCAGTGTAGAGGTAGTCGCAGAAATATTTTTATCTTTTACCTCTAAAGTCGTTAATCTTTGTTCTAATTTCCTACTGAGTTCTATTTGAGCATTTACTGCTCCTGTCAATTGCTTAACCGCTTCTTGGAGGTTTTCGATTTGAGACATTTTAATAAAAAAGTTTTCTTTCTTTTGGAGGAAGGGAAAAGAAAAAAAAATATATATGAAAGTGTACGACTTTTTAATAGAAAATGGACAGTTCACTTAATTTCACCAAGTCTCTCTATCAGAAAAATGCGCACAATTTTATTTTAGTACTTTTTACTTGTAGATTTTTCTAGGAATTATTGAAATATTTAGTATCTACACTTTATTCCCTCACTTTTTGTGTTTCACCCAACTGTAGTTTGTTCACTGAGCTTTCCAGATTTTACGATCTCGCTCTCTATTCTACTGAGGTTAATTAAAAGTTCAATAAATTTCTTTAATTCTATTCACTTTAATTAAGATAATTGATTTCATGGTTTTTTTTGTACTAGACCAAGGATTAGCGTTTCCTTAGATTTTGGTCGTCTGTGCCTCAAGAATATTGCGGGTGAACCGTATTTATCCCGTTTAGCCTATGGCGTTGATTGTTGCGATAAGCCTACTAGTGGTACGTGCGTCAGTGATGAGATTTCTCCAATAGTTATGAAGATCCGTGGACAGCTATGTTCTTATGGGAATAGTTTCTCTGTAGGAACTTCACTGATTGCTGAAAGATAATGTGATCAATGGACAAACTATGTTCTCATGGGAATAGTTTGCTGTGATTATTTCACTTATTGCCAAATGCGATTAAACAATTTTATATTTCAGCACTAGGAGTTCACTATCACTTTTCTTCGCGACTACTTGCACACCGTTTTTTATATAAAAAAAACTTAAGACGACACCTGCTCGGGCGCCAGTTATGATATTTCTCCGGAGGAGATAAAAAAAACTAATTTCAATGTAATGACCGATTTATTTCAAAGCTCTTGTAAAACTGAACAATTCTTAATTTCTACCTTAATTAATTTCTACCTTTAAGAACTTTTCTGCTTATTTGACAATAATTTTATATATTTCATTGGACAAAGAAAAAGCTGAATAACTAAAAAATAATTTTGTTTCAATGGAATCAAATAAATTGCAACACGTATCCGGTGTCGATACTTGTTGGTCAGTCAACATGACTTACCGAAAATTGTCTATTCGACATAACTGCGTTTGCAATTTATTTGATTTTACATTAAATTAAAATTGTTACCATGTTACCATTGTTGTTATGCGTGTTATGATAACTTTAATATGTAATACCGGCAATAAAATAATAAAAAAGATAAAGTAGCAAACATTACAACGAAATTTTGAACGTTTTTAGTTTAAGTATGATTCACATAGTCGGACTTTATTTTAAAAAAACATTTTTTTCGCGAATTTTCTTGAAAATTTTTCTTCAGAATTTTTATGCACTTGCAGCAGCAACCCAAAAAATTGGATTGAGCTACTCATTTTTATGAACATAGATTATTTTTTCTTAAGAACCTTTATGAAAATTTTACCTTTTAATTTGTATACGCTAGTTGTGGCATGAACGACATTTCCGAAAGCAGGAATTGGGTGTGAGATCTAGTCTCGATCGAGAGGGAGGAGAGCCGGTATAAAGGACAACTCAGTTCTTTTAATATTTCAAATATAAAATTTTATTAACAATTTCAGTATTACAATTCAATATGCTTAGCCTAATATCACAAATTCAAAATAATTCAAAGTTTTAACATAACTTAACTATACGTAATTAAGTTCAAAAAAAAATCCAATAATTCAACTAGTTCAAGTCCATGTACAGTCTAAACGACGTCACTGTACTTGTGGTCGTCAATTCTGAAATAAAAAAAGGAAGACAAAATAAATTGTCTGTTAACAGAATGAATAAATTTTATGGGTAAAGCTTTGGTGCTCAAGATGAGTACACGAAGGCAGAAAATTGCTTCTATAAAAAAATCTAATTCAGATTAGTCTCTGAATATAGACTTATTGTACTCAGAGTGGTATCAATATGTTTCTATAAAGAAATAGCTGTTTGATAGTGCGTGAGGGCACAAGAGTAGCAAAATGCTCGGTGCTAGTGCGTGACAGCACAAGGGTAGCAAAAATGCTTGTGTAGAAATACTGGGACACTCAGATTATCTCTGACCAGAATTATCTTCTGTATGGAAGGATAGGATAGGAAGCTCAGGTTATCCCTGACCAGAATTATCTTCTGTAAAAAAGATAAGAAACAGGATTGTTTAAACTCAGATCAGCTCTGCCAAAAGAATGGTGCCATCTATTGAATTTCGTCGGCTTTATATAGCCGCTGTAACCAGTTATGTCTGTTTCGCCTCTTGGTGTTGCCCTAGCGATGTTTGCTTGAATTTTATTTGACGCGAAAAAAGCTGGCTGACGTAATGTGATTGGCTGTCATTGATGATATATACAGAAGTGAGAAGTTAGTCTGCTGTGGTATATTTTGTGAGTTTTTTTTGTTGTAATTTATTTAAACTTATTTGAATAAGTTATTATTGGAATAAGTTATAAAGGAGGATAAACCACAGTCACAGCATATGTGAGTGAACTCCTGCACTCCACTTCTAGCGGCAATCTATTGATTAGATCAATAGGAATTATTCAGATGAGTATAATGTAGTTTAATTATTTAAAGCTTGACACTTTGTGCTTTGATTTTTTGTATTTTAGGTAGATTCAACGTGAAGCTGGAAGTACATCGAGGGAATCTATGATATATATGTGAGGACTGAACATTAGGAAAGAATTAATTTTGTTATTCGCATTTCCTTCCAAAAATCTTCTATTCAGCAGAAGGAAAAAATTTCTGTTGATAATTGGGATTGGTTAAAATTAAAAATTATTTTGCAAGAAATATAGATATACAGGGTGTCCCGTAAGTCGACGTCAAGCCGGAATAGGGTGATAGAGCAAATCATAACAGTTACAAAAATATAAAAGATTTTAATTTAATTTTTCAAATTTTCGAGAAAATGTACACCCTGTGATGGTTTTTTAGCTCGTGTTGCTACAAATCTGTACTTTTTTTCAATTTTATTTTTCTTGTGTAATCCCGAATAGTGCTTATGTAACCTGTTGCTTTAAATTCTAAGCCAACTGTTCCAGCTTGGAAGACAATGTCACATTTTGCCGAACCAAGAATAGAAAACTAATACCTAACCCAACTTTAACTGACTGTACTGAAAAAAATGTACTACGCCAGTTTGGCATGTAACTTTAAAAGTTGACGCATTTAATAAGGATTCTAAAATGGTACAACACTTGCTACATTATTTCTCAGATTACGGAAAGAAAATTCTTTTCTTCAAGAAACCCAGTTTCGAAAAATTTCTTTTTACCTACTAAAAATGATTCTAGTGTACCCAAAGCTTGCCGTTAGACCATAACCCCCTCTTATACGCACCTAAACAGGTGCTACTTTGGAACTCCTACTATAGGCTACAAGCCTCCTCAGTAAATTGATTCTTCATCAAAAGAAATATTCACAGGAAACATCCACACGATTAGCGGAGCATACAGATATGTACATAGATGCACCACGCTGTTTCTTGTTGTACAATGGGCATGATATAGGACATTTTACCTTGTCCTCCGTAGTTGGGTTCATGTTTCTACTGCATTTAAAAGAACAGTCAGAAAGCAGAACGATTTTAAGAGCAGTTTATTTTTTGTTTTTTTTTTTATGCACATTGAGCGACAATTCAGTTGAAGCATTACGCAAAAATATTATTTAAAAATCTTATAGCACTAACACGACGCACGCTAAGATTTGGCAAACATTTTCGAAACTTTATCATATTAGCAAAATCTCATCAGATCACCTAGAAACAGTATTAAACTCTACGGCGACTTCCATGACTGCTATATTAAATGGAAAAGCACAAAGTGGAAATAAAATCAAAGAAATAGAATTGGATTCACCTTAGTCCAAACCCTGAAACGAAATACTGCCAAACATAGCAACGCAGGCTCTCACCTAAAGCCAGCAAGGACCGTGTCGTATAGGAAGACCCAAAGTCACTAGAAGGAAAACCATTTTGACAGAAGTCAAGGGATTTGTGAATATTACGAAAGTTATCCAATCTGTAAAAATCAAGACCCAAAATAATGTAGTCAATCTACATCCAGGTAAATTGGACTGCAAACATTTCAGTGTATGTTTATCAATACTAAAAGTTGCTCCCGACTCCATGCAAACTGCTGATGCTGAGTAATGAACATGAATGGAAATATTAATTGAACCCGAACAGACACATGTACATAAGTAATATAGGTGCACGTACAGTACATAGGTAGATAAATATGTATGTGCCTGAGTACGGTAGAAGATTGTGAAAGGTCCTTTAAATTTCAAGAGTTCTGTTTGCCCTCAGAATAAATTGAACGCAATATATTGTGAGATGTTTGTTAATGTAAACACAAAATGAAATGTAATGGTATACAATAAAATAAAAAATAAAAGTAAAACAGCTTACAACCGTATAAATTTCAATGCAAACATCAAGCAAATAATGGGGAAGGGGGAAACAACAGGAATTTTTAGAACTATACGTTCGTTCTACCGCGAGCTAAATATCCTTTTCTGATTTTTCCATCAGGACCATAATGACAGGGTGGTGGAATACATAGATAGTAGGGCATAATGTTGACAAAATCACAGTTCCAACATTGTGCTAGCAAAATATTCCCAAAAGAAATCAGCAGAACAAAATATAGCATCCAATGATAGGACACGTCCTATGGGATGAGAATTGGCAGCATGGATCTACAAGGGACGTCAAGATAAATAAAATCCATTCATGAATGGTGCTTTGATGAAGTGTCCTGCTCCTTGCCAAAGGAGTTGTAATTAATCTAATTAAAGCAGGTCACGTGATTTCCGTTGGAATTTGGATAACGAACACATGACGATATTATTCGACAAAGGACTACATATACATTATGCCATACTACATCTAGACAGACTTATCTCAGAATTTTATCTTGATTCTTTTAATTATCCCTTGATTATGTGCCTTGAATTTCACTTGAATATTTTTGAAGAGATGGATTATCATGAAAATTAATTTTTGAATAATTTTCTATAGAAAATATTTGCGTGTAATTTATTCATTTTAAAAACATTTCGTAAAAATATTTTATGAAAGGATAAATTCACCGGAAATTAATTTATTTCATATCTTAATTTAAAGCTTCTGTTGAAATGATACCATGCTGTAACAAAGTTAGGAGCTTAGGTTTGATTTTTAATAAAACATAACATATTAGTAATGTGATGGGTAGAGAATTTAGTGTTCTACGCAGATTATGGCTATCACCTAAGCGTATTCGACTTGAACCTCATCAAAACACCTATGTTACTCTTATTCTTTTTTTACTAAAATCATTCCTTATAAATCTCCCGTGTACCAGCGCTGCCAGACAGGACATTTTCCAGCCAATTCGACAAATTGTATGCAAGCCTGCCTTCCAACGCGATTTTAAATTTGACAGCAAAAGGCAATTCGATTGATGTCTTATCATCCTGCATGCAATCTTCCGTATATTGGAAAATTATAGCAATAAAGGAAGTAGCAGAATGATAAAATCCCCAGGAAAAATAAGTGTTGGTAGTTAATGTAATGTAAATGATACCAGAAAATTTCATTTTCCCGGTATAAATTTATTAATTTCTTTTCCGCAATCTTGAAAACAGTATAGCAATGTCAAATTACTATCACCTCAGCTACCATGACTTTTCATCATGCAAGATCGCTGAAAGCTGAGCTGCCTGTATGACAGTAGAGATTACACGTGCAAGGAGCATGGCAATGCAAGTTGCATGCAAGCTGTACTATCTCGTGTAACACCCGGGCTATAATTCAACTTCGGCGACAGAAACTTTGGGCGAGTCGCGTTCTTTTTATACCCTAGATGAAATCTATAGAGTATACGAAGTTTGTCATTCCGTTTCTAACGCACAGAAATAATGATAGTAGTGCAAAATGGATTGGACACCTACGCATAATATTAAAAGATATTTTGATTTTTCCTGTCCGTCCGTCTGTGCGCACGATAACTCGAAAACGCGTATACATAGAGAGCTGGAATTTTGTACACGGACTTTAAAAAAAAAGCAAAATTTAGTTCGAAAATGAGACAAATCGAGCAACTCCTTCGTGGGGTTGCCAGACAAAAATTTCGTTTTTCCCTATATATTTGGGCACTGCCGCGTCGACATAGAGACCTGAAATTTGGTATATAGTGTTTTCATAGTAGTAACAAATAAAATTTCGAAATGGACTAATTCGGGCAACCCGTTTTTGGTGTTGCCATATAAAAAAGGTTTTTTACGTATACTGTGAAAACGGTCTGTCCTAGACATTTTTATAGTAGGTAGGTACTAAAAACATCTTCAGAATACGAAATCCTATAAAATTGGTTATTATCATTTTTCTGTCCAATGAATCGTTCTAGAAATATGTACGATAAACCACTTCAAAAATTAAACTTGCGCAGATGGGTGATCATAAGAAATTTCATACGGGAAATAAAAGTATTGGAATAGAATTATTTTCTTCCTCTTCTTGTGAATGGATTGTGTTTTCGGGACTCATATTATCTGCTCGATTATTTTCTGTATATTGGGCTTGTTGTGAAGTTCCTGCATTTTCTGCGTTAAGGGTGGTGTTATCTCCTTCCTTTGACTTATTTATTTCCATATGGTTGATATCTTCAGTCTATATATTAATTCTACTCAAAAGATCTGCCGCTTTATTTTCCTTTCCTTTGATGTAATCTATGTTACAGTTATATTCCCCTAATTTAAGTAACCACCTCTGTAGTCTGGGGTTGATATCTTTTCCTTTGCGTTTGGCTTGGAGCCATTTAAGAGGCTGATGATCGGTCATCAAATCAAATTGTCTACCATAGATAAGGGCCTGAAGAAATAACCAGCCCAAACTGCAAGCAATTCTTTTCCGTTGTTGAATAGTTTTTTTCGTGGTCGTTCGAAGTTCTGCTCGCATAACAGATAGGGTGACCTTCTTGAGTAAGGACCGCTCCTATAGCAAAGTCACTTGCATCTGTAGTAATTTTAATTTGTTTTCGAATTCTGGTATTTTAAAACTGGTGCTTCTATGAGAATTTTCTTGAGTTCTTCAAAAGCATCTATGTAACTTGTATCGTTAGTATTGATTCTGGTATTTTTCTTCAAATATTTGGTCATATTATGAGCTATTTTTGCATAGTCCCTGATAAATTTCCTATAATAGCCGGTCATACCTAAGAATGACTTAATTTGTTTGCTGGTTTCTGGTAGTTTAAGTCTTTGAATCCCTTCGATTTTACTAATGGTTGGTTTTATCCCATCTGTTGTGAGTATATGCCCTAAGCATTCGGTTTCTTTTGCAAAAAATCTACGTTTCTCAATCTGAATTTTAAGATTATGTTCCCTGAGTTTATTAAATACCTTTTGGATATTCTCAGTATGTTCTTCTATTGTTGTACTGAAGATTAGTATATCATCCCGTATATGTATTCCCGGAGAACTGAATTAATTAATCTTTGGAACGTGGCAGGGGCATTTTTCAGCCCAAATGGCATCTTCGTAAACTCGTAGTGTCGAAGTGGTGTCGAGAATGCAGTTTTTCTTCTATCCTCCTCTTTAATAGCGAGATCCAATGTTGTGAAATACTGTGACCTCCTAGTTTTCCTAAAATATTTTCAATATTTGGCCTGCCGTCCACAGTAATTTCGTTTAGCCTCCTGTAGTTGATTACGATCCTCCATTTCTTTGTACCAGAGTTGTCTAGTTTTTTAGGGACGATCCAGAGTGGCGAATTATAGGCTGAATTACTTTCGTTGATAATTCCTTGCTTAAGCATGTCCCTCATTTGTTTGTTGATCTCTTCTTCATGAATTTGGGGGTATCGATATACTTTGGAGTATACGGGGTTGTTATTTGTTGTAACTATCTGATGCTGTATCTCATGAGTATGAGTTAGCTGTTGGCCTTCTTCGTAAAACAAATGTTTATTTCGTTTAATTAATTCTTTCATCCTTTCTCTTTCCTCGTTGTTCATATTGTCCCGTTGAAGTTTATCCAGGACACCTTGATCTGTAGATTTCCCTTCAAGGGAGAATATTTCATGATCCTGGTAAGGGTATGAGTTAAGAAATTTTGTTCTAGTCCCATGAATTTCTAAATATTCTTCACTTAGATTTATAACGGCTTGAAGAGGTTTCAACAAATTTTGGCCTATTAATCCCTCGAATTCCTTATCTTTAAATGTAGTTAATTTCCAACTCATCCATTTTTTTTCGTTAAATTCTTTGGGAAGTTCGGTAATAATTTCTTGATCTACTATCATATGACCGTTAAGTGTTTTAAATTGTAAATTCTTTTCTAATGCAAGTCGTTTGTATTGTTTTAATTTTCTTTCGTCTAGTAATGTTGTCGTTGAGCCTGTATATATTAAACATTTAATCTTGTCATTACCTATTGTCAGTTCTACTATCGGTAGGTCAGTTCTGTAGGGGGTATGGGAAAATTTACTTCTTCTTGTTCTCTATTATTATTTTAAATATGATCTGCGTCCATTGATTCTTGGATGTCCTGTCTTCTAAACTGATTAGAATCTCTAAATTGTCCTGAATTTCTGAATTGTCGTGTAACTACTGGATTTTCTTGTCTAGGTTGGTAATAGTCATAGTTCTGTCTGAATCATCTTGGCATATTTGAGTTTAAATTCTGGTTATATCTAATATATCTATCCCTTTGGTACGTTTCTGGTGTGTGAGAGTTTTGCACATTTCTAACCATTCTATAACTTCGAAAGTTTCTATCACGAAAATTATTGTTTCTCGAATCATTACCTCTATGCCTAATCAATCCTGTTTCTTCTAAAGTATAATAAGCTTCTCTCAATCCTGTTTCTTCTAAAGTATAATAAGCTTCTCTTAAACTTTTTATGTTTCTACTAATAATTACACTGGCACAATTAACATCTCTAGACCGTTTGAAAAAGTTCTTAAAATTAGAGATTCATTCACCTCAGGAGAAAATTCAATTGGTTTCTCACTATCAAACTCATATATATTTAATTTATCAAGAATGGCTTTTAAACAATTAAAATAATGACTTACGTTATTATTAAACCTCAATGTTGTTGCTTGATGATATAAATTCTGGTACGTTTCCCTGATTCCGAAATTCTTGATTAGCTCTCTTTTTATGTTTTCTCACGTTGGGTTTGGTCCAAGAACTCTGATTGCCTAAAGTGCTGGGCCTTGGATTTTATTGATGACGTTTCGCTGAAAAACGTAATTTTAAATGAAAAAAACAGGTAAAAATAATTCCACTTCCCGGATAAATGAGGATAGGTCATATCCCTCATAGCCAGTGTATTCCCGTATTGCAGATGCTTCCCTCAAGAGATCCGTGACGGGGACAGTTATTTGAGTTGGTGTTGCAGTTGAGTTTGCACCTGATGCTGCATTTGATTCTGCATTTGTTGTTGGTGGTGGGTTTAACGACATCTCGAATGGTTCCAATTCAAAATATGGTTTGAAGACTATGTTCCTCTCTTTAAGTTTTTCCTCCTTGGACATTTGTTAATGGAGCTCGAATTTATTCTATGCGACGAGATGATGTATTTTCACTTAGTATTCAGCAATATTTATCACGATATGTCACAGTTTAGAATTCTTCAGAATTCACACTTTTAGCTTTGTGCTTTTAAACTTATATTGATTTTAGTTTTCACAAAAACTATTCACTATTCACTGGATCTCATATCATCGGATTTGAGATCCTACCGACTGCGCCACATAAGTAGATTCTTTATTTTAATAGTGAACAATATAAAAACACAATACCTTTAAGTTTCTTAAAAGTCTTTATTTTATTAAAAATGAAAAACTAATTCAAAATATCTAATTAATTTTACTTTGTTGAAATAGACAAATACATCCGACGAACTCCGTTACCACGACTCAACTCTTTTCAACCGAAGCTTCTTTCTCCATGATCTATTTTCTGTGCTTTTACGTATTTTGTTGTTTTGAAATAAGTCACGTTTTGTGACCGGCAAGTAAGGAATCTTGTTACTTAGTTTCATAGAGTTTTATCACCATGAAATTAAGTACGGAGTCTTATTACTTTTGGCTTATGAAATTATTTGTTGACGGGGCTTTTATTTAATAAATTCTTTATGAGACCAATGTCTCCAATCTATGGGAAAATTCTCGTTCCCATGGGGTAATGGAGGTATCGTCTTTGGCCTTGACGTAACATGGGCTAGGATATCATAAAAATTAGTCTTAGACCAATTCTAGCATTTTTACTTTTTTTCTATTCCATTCTTACCCCTGATTCATATGTTGATAGTACTATAATGTGTTGCTGAAAAATAAGAACTGAAGGTCAAGTAAGGTCTGTGTGGTTATTCAGAACATTTAACATCATAATCAAAACAAATTAACATGAAACAGAACATTAAAAAACCAATAGCAACACATAATTTGATATCATGGATATAAATCAAAAATTCAATAACACTTAAAAACTTACTCGTCTTCCCACCCGAAATGTAGAGTCTAGCATTTTAAAGCAAAGGCGATCATACACTACTGAAATAAAGAAAGTGTGCAGAAGAAAATGTTTGGAAAAATAGTTTGATTACGGTAATAAATCAATGGTACTAAAGTTTAATATATAGTAAAAAACGACAGAAATAGGTCACTTAATATTTTTAATGAAAAGATATTATTTTTATTTCTATTTAAATATACTTATATCTCGTATTTCCTCCTTTATTATTTATTACGTCCTCCGCAGTCTTCTTGGAATAGATGATATTAAGGTTTCAATCAAATTTAATGGAATTTCATTCCAAGCCATTTCTACAGCTGTCCAAAAGTCATGGATATTGCGTATATACCTTTTATGAATTTTCCTATCGATGTGGTCGCACAGATCTAGGGGGCTCAAATCTTGACTTTGAGCAGGTCAGTAGCTGAAATATTTGATGTTTCTTTCCTGAAACCAGTTTCTAGTCTTTAGGGCTGTATGGCATGGAGCATTATCCCGTTGAAATATGTACTTCGTCCTATTTTGAATACCTGCCAAAGTCGGAATCATACCTTCTTCCAATATAAATATTCGTATTTATTTTAACGCCCTGATCCAATTACACCAATTTTCTAATACCTGCTGCCGAAAACTATCCCCAAACCATAATTCGCTGGCTACCCTCTGTGTTGTCGTTTTTACGCACCGAGGATCATATTGATCTCCCGAGTGCCTAATAGAAGTTCTGGACGATCTGTTAAAAGACAAAACCTGGACTCGTCAGACTACAAAATTTTCAAGCAATCTGTGTTTCTGTGTTCTTTGGCCCATTCAATCGTTCTGCGCTTATGAGCTGACTCAGCAGGGGAACTGGTTTGCATCGAAAGCTACGGAATCCTGCGTCCTTCAAATAACGTCTTACAGTATATCCGCTAAGTTAGGATGCAGATGCCGTTTGAAAATTTGCTGCGACCTCCACAAACGTTGTTTTCTTTTTCTTTAGTGTGACATGCTTTAACGTGTGGGAGTCTCTCTCCGCTAATTTCCAGTCTTGCGGGCAACTGTTCCTTGAACTTTGTTGGATGAAATAATTCTATGAATTCCTCCCGTACTTACTGATACACCTTGTTTTATCATCTCACTTCGCATGGCTCGTTCCGATTTGCCTCCTTCGTGTAGCCCAATAATGAACCCTTTTTTGCTTGCTGCAAAATTAAAAAAAAAAAGTTAGTATGAATGAGGGTAACTGTTGAAACATAGTGAGATAATTTTGTTCTAAATGTAATGAAATTTTCTGCACTTTTTCCAACCAAATTTGTGAAAATCCTGCCAAATGTCAATTGTCTTCAAAAACTTAACTTATAACAAAAAACACCATAAAACTGCAAAGCAGCTTTCACTTAACTAAACCAAAAGCAAAATAACTTACCGGAGGCATTATAAAAATATAATTTTGAAATATTTGTTCTCAAACTTTTATAAAACAGTTTTAGTTTAAAATCTGCTTCACTTTACTTAACTCAGACTTTCGGTCGGATTAAGAACACTTTCGGGAAAAGAATGTGGTAAAACTATTCTACACGGATGTATTTATAACCCTTATTAACACCAAACTTCCACAGGTAGAACAAAAGGAGTAAAGTTCAAATTTCAAGAAAATTGTGAGTGCTCACTTTTTTTTTATCAGTAGTGTATATTGCATTATAAGCAACTAAGATATACGAGCACATAAAAATTATATTTTTAAGCACAGTTTGACTTCTAAGCATAAAGTAATAGCTAATGCCACAGATAAGAAGAGATAAAATGAGAAATGATTAAAATACAAAATTCTGGCACAATAGTTCAATGTAGTTCACTAGAGGGAAAAGATCCCATCTGTCATCAGTTTACATGCAGGGTTGAACCATGGTTGAACTCGGAATCAACTCCATGTACATGCAGCTCAAGTTTAAATTAGGTCGACTCGACCACGTGTACCAAAATTTCAGCTCTCTACGTTGACGCGTTCTAAGACAGTTTCCAAATATATAGTGAAAAACCAAAGTTTTGTATGGCGACATCAAGAAGAGGTTGCCCGAATTAAATTTTATTTACTATTGATATGAAAACATCAAGTACCAAATTTCAGCTCTCTACATGTATACTCGTTTTCAGGCAGTGTACAAATATATACTAAAAAACGAAATATTTATATGGCAACCCTACGAAGGAGTTGCCCGATTTAGTCCATTTTTGAACATATATTTTCAATTTTTATGAAAACGTCGTGTACAAAATTTCAAGACCTCGACTAAAGACTATCGTGTCCAAAACTATCCCAACTTTCAAGCTGAAACCAACCAAACATATCCACAAAATTTCATTGAAATCGGTTGAGCGGTTTCGGAGATTAGCGTGTACGAACACAGTGACACGGGTTTTTTATATATCAAGACGATTATCTATTAATTTGAAAGAATTATTTCCTGAAAAAATTCCTGACGATTCTAGTAAATTTTGGTGGACAATATTTTCTTTCAAAGCGGGCGTAAGAACAATTTCTTTTAAAAAGTTAAATGGCATGGCTCTCGGAATATTACCGTTACATTCATCAAATGCTTTTCTTGAACGAAGTTTCAGTTACTTGAAAATTATCACAAATACCTTAAAAAACAAGTGAAAAAGCTAGAATTGGCTAAGACCAATTCTTATGATACCCTAGCTGAATGCACGTATGAAATTTTGTATGGTCACCCATTTGAGCAATTTTGATTTTTTGTATTGGTTTCTCGCATATATTTCTAGAACGGCTCGTCGGACAGAAAAAATGATTATAACAAATTTTATAGGATTTCTTATTCTGAAGAGGTTTTTGGTACAATAAAAATGTCTAGGACTGATCGTTTTCAAAGTATATGTAAAAAACCAAAAAATTTATATGGCAACACCAAGAAGGGGCAGCCCGATTTAGTCTATTTTTTAAATTATATTTGCTAGTACAATAAAAGCATGATGTACCAAATTTCAGCTCTCTATATCGATGCGTTCTCAGGCAGTGTCCAAATATATCGTGGAAAACGAAATTTTTGTATGGCAACCCCACGAAGGAATTGCCCGATTTGTCTCATTTCCGAACTTAAGTTTACTTTTTTTTTAATGTCCGTGTACTAAATTTCAGTTTTCTAAGTGAGCGCATTCTCGAGTTATCGTGCGCACGGACGGACGGACGGACGGACCACGGACAGACGGACATGCAAAAATCAAAATAACTTTTAATTTTATACGGGGGTGTCCAATCCATTTTGCTCTACCATCATTATTTCTATGCGTTACAAACGAAATGACAAACTTAGTATACCCCCTATAGATTTCATCTAGGGTATAATAAATTAAACTTTAATACATATATGTATTGCTGTCACCCTTTGAGTAGTGAGTTCATTTTTTTAGCATACACGTCCCTGGAGTGAGTTATTTTTCCATTTTTCGATAGATTTCGCAAATTGAACGGAGTCTTCTTTTTTGTGGTGGGGGAACAGTTTTTCTCAAAATTTGGTGTGCATGTTCGTCTCGACGCCGCGAATCTTTTTGTCAAGTCGGTTTCGCGAGGGGTATTTCTCTTCCGGCGGGGGAAGGGGGTAAAGTTTGAAATGTTTTGGTTATATCTCCTGAACCAAGAGTCGCAGAGAGTTCATTAATGTCTTAAATGGGAGGTGCGGTCCTAGGCTAAAGATAAAATTAATCGGGTCACTGGTGGGGCGGTGGAGGGCAGAGTGGGGGAAATTAGAGGGATATTTGGTTTGTCAATAATAACTCAGCCATTTAACCTCGGACCATAGGGTGTGGGTGCTCATACTTCTTCTCAGAAGAAAACGTATTTGAATTTGTACGAGATTTTCCAAAACGTACCAGAACAAATTTTGACACCCCCTACCAAGGGGCGCAGTATATTTTTGATTTGTTTTTAAAACGACATCATTCTTTATTTTTGCCCTTTTTCTCTATACGCACTTTTTTAGTACTTTCCTTTTTTATATTCTAACTGAAGTACTAGATTGTTTGCACCTTAGATCGCCACTAACTCTGTAGGATTACCTCCAATCGCAAAACTGACTGTTCGGCTCAGCTAATTACTATCTAAATTTCGTTGCAGAAAACTTATTTACTTTTAGGTTTGGAGGTAGGAACCCCCGGGGGGGGGGGGAGGTTCCAATTTGGCATATCAAATGAAAGGCCTCGTCAAGTACTATCCACTGGTATACTTTTTCTCTAAGAAGTTCTCAACATTTGATTGAATAAAAATAATATTTTTCAATTATATTTATTGCTAATTGTATAGATTAGATTAGATAGATTAGATAGAATTAGATTAGGATTATATATACACGTTTTATTATACATTGAAATAAAAGAAAAAAAGAGATATTTGGAACAACAGCATCCCTTCAGCAAGATGACTTTTATATAAGGTATTTCTTCTCCATGAAATCATATAGATGGGGAAGGACAGGAGCAACTGAAATGTTCATATCATTGAGAATAATTCGAAAAAGGCAGGAAATATTAAAAATATATATTGTGTACCTACAATTTTATTTTAAAATTATCTTTTCGCGTGATATTCTTCGAAGCAGAGATACACACACAGTGATACATCGCATTCAATACACATATATCTGGTGTCCTTTCTTCTTTTTTAACGAATTTCAGAATGGCTGCGTACGTAGCAGTTCCTCTGTATTTAGCTCCTTGGGACATTGTTTCCGGAACCGGGCGTGGGAAGTATCTTGCTGTGAGTCTTATAGGATTTTCCTTAGCTCTCCTGCCTCCAGAAGATGATGGTCTTGGTTTGTGGTGTAATTCTATCAGTTGAGTTATAATTTTCAATCGAAAATAACTAAATTTTATATTTTTTCCAGTCTTTACTTTATATAAGTTATAGGCGTTCAATGTCGAAACATCAATAAGGCGAAATAAAAATGTGTTGTACCATTTCAATGATTTTTGTAAGAACCCATAAAACTGATCGTCATATTTATTTACATTATAGTCCATCACTGCCTCTGGTATCACGATGTTTTCGCCTGTTTTATAGTCAATTGGCGATGATAATACCATTTTTGGTTCATGTATATTTGTTAGCATGTGAATTTCCTTTTTATCTACCCATTTGATGGCCAATTGAGATTCAGAATTCAAGAACTCCACGTGCCCACGCGGCTTCTTTTCTTTTGGAAACTTAGGCATTCCTTTCCGATTGGTTCGGACCATACCGCACGCATGTGTAAGGTTATCATAGAGGTAGTCGAATAGTGCGGGACTTGAATACCAAACAATCGATGGCCTTTTCCGAGATAGTCCAGCAGCATCACTATTGATCCCGATATGCCAACATTTGGATCATTATCGATATCAGTTTGGTTACCGGTATAAACTATGATATCGAGTAAATAACCGGTTTCTACGTCACAAAGGACGAAAATTTTTGTTCCAAAACGATATCTTTTTGATGGAATGTAAATTCTAAAAGATAAACGCACTTTCCAAAGCAAAAGACTCTCGTCAATACATAAATTACAAAATGGATGGAATACGGCTTTGTACAATTTTTTCTTTGGGTCCAATAATGGTCTTATTTTGTTTAGTCTGTCGGTGCTCGGTACAGTATTGTCAACAAAATGTATCGCTCTTAGGAAAAGAAAGAAGCGATCCTGCGAAAAAAAAGTACTCTAAAAAACGGATTAGCAATGATTTGGTTTATAGACCAATAATCTTTCATTGAGCTTTTGCCCACCAAACTGCTAAACATGATGGTGGCCAGAAAAGTGTACATTTCCGATATATCCGTATCTATCCGTTTTGCTAATTTTGACTTTGCACTCAGATTAACACTAATTTGATTTGCGTACCTATTTGTTTCTCTCACTATAGTCTGCATGATGTTATTGGTGAAGAAGAGCGTAAAGAAATCGACTTCGGTTTCCATTAAATAACCTGGCTGAATGCCAGATGATGGATTGTCGAATGTAATATGTTGAGGCGAGAAATGACCCTTCCCCATTATCTTTCTTCTCTACTAGGTCGTCGAGTCGGTGGAAGTTGAGCTTCATCCTCGAAATCGGTTTCCTCATAGGAAGAAATATTCAAATGGAGAACTATTTCATCGAGATCATACACTACGTCTTCATCATCACTTTGAACGAACAAATCGTCTATTTCACTATCACTAAGTCTAGACATTTTTGAGGGCTTATAATTGTTTTTGTTTGCACGTCACAGAAAATACAAAATTCAACTCAGCGATCCGACTTCAAAGCGTGCTATAAAGACTGACCATTTTCGAAATATGTGGCGAAGGGTTTGTACATGTGTGTGTGTAAAATAAGCGCATGTGCATTTCATTAGAATAAAAGAAAATGTGTTCCATGTCTTCCGAGTTTTGGAATCGTAATAATTCAATTCCAGGAAGGGTTTCGACGGCCGAGATGAATAGTTTTCTCGGAATTATATACAGCCTACCCACATTTTTTTTCTCTCAAAAACGAGGCCGAACTCCATCGCAATTTTTTATACATAGATAGATAAGGCTTCTAACTTCAAAATAAAAATGTAAAAAATAAATTCTAGAAGTCGTCAATAGTAATTAATACTATTTTTTTGATAAAAATACTATTATTAACAAAAAAAAATTTCGTTCGGTGCTGCTAAATTTTTTTGTGAAAAATATAAAGCAATAAGCTTCATTTGGCTTTTGAATCAGAAAAATCGGTTACTCCCTTCTCGAGATATGATTTTTGAAAATGACGTTTGGTTCATCGTAAAATCACGAAATTTCACGACCATAGTTGGACGTACATGTACGGCGATACCACTGACATATATAACATGGACTGCCTGATTTTCTATTTCATATGGGTCAACTTTTGTTCACAGGGGTGTGACAATTATCTTAATTTCAAGTTTTACTTTCGCTTTAATATTCATATTAAAAGTTCAACAAATTATAGAAGCGCTCGAAATTATTTCTCTTTTTGGAAGCTTATCTCCTTCAACATCAAATATTTTTTAAACTTGATTTTTAAAGAAATAAAATTAAGCAATTTTTGTCGACCCTGCCCCTAAAAGTAGCTATGGGGGACAGAGAAAGGATTATAAATATTGTATTGCCATCTATTTCTATCCTATACAATCATTTGGAAAACCACTGAACTGAAACTGGACTATGGTGTATTTTGTATAGAACTTATTATTTGTAGTTCAGCGGAATAAAGTAGTTAAACCAAAAAGGGACAACTATAGAAAAGTAATCCCATAATAATGTCAAATAATGTAAGGAATTTCAGTAGTATCAGCAGTCCATTTTATATATGTCAGTGGGCGATACTCTATATGGATCACCAGAGGCTGGCCGTACATGTACGGCGATACCGCTCAAAGGGTTAATGCGTATTAGGCTTAATTTGTACGCTGGTAATCTTTGCTGTAACTCTTCTATTGTATATGAATATAAAAATGATATAATTAATAACGATCCAATTTCTTTGATGAAAAGGAAATAGTTTGTTACAATAACTTTTGAAGTTTTTAGCAACATATGTACTACTTTTAATTACAATTAGCCGACTTTGGACTAAATTTTTTAGAGAAATATGACCATATGTCTAAAACTTTTCTGGCAATCGAGTACCTTTATAACTGGCACATAAATGTAGTTCATCAACCCGCTCCAATGACTTCAATATCCCAGTTTATTTTATCTCCCAAAGAAAAATTTCGCTCCTAGTTCACGGAACAGAAGCTTGGAATTCTCTACCCAATCCTGTGAAAAGAATACCGTTTCAAAGGGGTATTTACTAATTTGCTTAATATTTTAATATAATTGTTCCAGCATTTTACTTTACTTTACTTTCTATACTTGTCATTTTCTTTAGTTTGCTTTAATATCTTGAGTTTTTTGTTTTTTGAGTCATTTATTTTCGTACATTAATTCTAATTAGGTACCTTAGGTACATAACTTAATTAAGTCTTTCGCTTAATTAGTTTATTACTTTGTTTACACTTTTCATTTTATATATTGTTATTATTTCATTCGATACCTTTGGATAATGTCAACTTAAAGAAGCAGGGCACTGCCCAAATTGTTTAGTATAGTTCAAAAAATAAATTTAATTCAAAATCAGAATAAATGCAAGTAATCACATACACATTTATGCATATGCATGTAAATGCAAATCAAGTTATATAACAAAAAATTCTAATAACATTATTTTATCCACAGTATCTTTTCTCTCTTATTGCAAAAAATTTTATTTTAATAAATTAGGCGTCTTCTTATTAATTCAACTCATACCAGTATCGCCTAAGAAAAGTCATCCCCATATCGATTGTGGAATCAGGTAATATCCTTTCAAATCAATAATTTACAAAGTAACACCACTAAGCATAGAGTGTAACTGCTATATTACTGTATGCTTTGTGGTAATACTCAAGAAGACCGTCATCACATCATCCGTACATTTAAAAGAAGATTCTGATTTCATCCTTTAACACGTTTTATATGACCTTTGAAAAAAACTTCTTGAGTGATGTTTGCGTTGAGGACATTTTTTCAAATGACTGCTGATTTCCAGAAACAAGATGATAAACAAAAAACGTGCAATCCATATCCGAAATCTATTTTTATACCCTAGATGAAATCTAAAGGGTATACCAAGTTTGTTACTCTATTTGTAACACCTCGAAATAATTATGGTAGAGCAAAATGGATTGGACACCTACGCATAATATTAATAGTTATTTTGATTTTTGCATTTCCGTCCGTCCGTCTGTGCGCACTCGAGAACGCGTTCACTTATAAAGCTGAAATTTTGTACACAGACTTTAAAAAGAATGTAAAATTTAGTTCGAACATGAGACAAATCGGGCAACTCCTTCGTGGGGTTGTCATACAAAAATTTCGTGTTCCACTATATATCTGGACACTGCGTGAGAACGCAACAACATAGACAGCTGAAATTTGGTACATGGTGTTTTTATAGTAATAGCAAACAAAATTCAAAAATGGACTAAGTCGAGCAATCCCTTCATGGTGTTGCTATATAAAAATTTAGGGTTTTTACGTATACTGTGAAAACGGTCAGTTCTAGATATTTTTATTGTACTAAAAACTTGTTTACAATAAGAAATCCTATAAAATTGGTTATAATTGTTTTTTCTGTTCGACGAGCTGTTCTACAAATATATGCGAAAACCATTTCAAAAATCAAAATTGCACAGACGGGTACCATACGAAATTTCATATGCGCATCCATCTAGGGCATCATAGGAATTGGTCTTAGACCAATTCTAGCTTTTTTACTTGTTCTTTCTTAATTTTTTATCCGAGTTACCGGTAAATTTCACTAATTCTTCTCTCTATTTTTACTAATTCTTGTATGCATATTTTTTTGTCTGTCGGGCTTACAGACTATCATTTAAAGAAAAATTATTACTATTATTATTTCTTTAATCACTCAATTAATTGACGGAATATAATACTTTCGTTAAACGTGGCGCGGTAGCATATGTACGTCCAACGAATTGTCAAAGTGATAGTTGTGATCGCGTTTTAAAACGAGGGCAACAAGTAACCTGTGTTTTCTGTTTTTGGGCTTTTCAGGTAAATAGTGCATAATTATCGTTGAACTACCCATCTCGGTTAAACTTTTAAGTATCCGAATACCGGTAAAAAATTTTATAGAAATTGTGTTGCGTACCAAAGGAATGCTAATTATAGTTCCTTTATTTTGGTGATGTACCCTGTGAATATAGTTAATGGCTTTACAGGGTATTTGGGTGGAGTTTTCTTGGAAACCATAGGAGGTAGGATAATGAGATCTATTTTTGGTCACGTTGAATGATCTTGAAAATCAGCTGTTTCTAAGATAGAGATCAGATAGGTTCTTTTTATTTATAATGAGTGCTTTTGTGCCACATTGTTGATAGTAATAACAATTAACTTTTATAATGTATCCTGTTTTTTGAAACACTATCGTTTTCGAGATATCTTAAAATCTGAGTTCTTCTTGTTCGAAAGTTTATATGCAATTTATTTACCAAAAATAAAACTTGACATGGCAGAAACGTGATCATAACGAAATTATTTAAAAGAATTCATTTAAATTATATGCTTAATATATCTACCTTTTTACCGCGTGCAAGCATTTATTCTTTTATGAAAGGCATTTGAAACATTTTGTTATTCAATTCTAAATCTTGCAAAAATATTGCTGAATTCTAATTTTCATATCGTTTTTAGTAGGCTCAAGCTCTCTGGAAGTAACCCAATTGCTTAATTCATCTCCAGGGAGAAAATCCATAGCAATTAGATCAAGACAGGAGATATACATAGCTACAGCTCCGCAGAGAATTGAAAGCAGATTATAAGCCCAGGGAAAAACAGAAGATGGTAGACTGTTCCACATTCACATAGTACGGAATGAAAAACCATCACGGAATATTACTGCACGCCCAAAAGTATTTTGATGGATTAAAGTATGTGCGCGGGAAGCAATGTGAAGATTGCGGGCAGCAATCAATCTATAATCAATCTATTCCGTCGCGGACCACAAATTAATTAATTTAATATCCCACGATGATATTTTCCCACGGTGCCGCAGCAGCTAAAAAATAAACAAAAAAGGCACTCATAAACATAATCAACAAATAAAAGTCTCAGATCATTCACGATCTGAGACTTTAACTAAAACTATACTTACGCTACATCTCATGAATTAAATCATCCCACGATGTTTCGCCATCCTAAGGGACCAAAAAATCTAAAAATAAAACCATATTATTAATAAATATATAAATAAATATTCAAAACATGTCAAACTTACCTCCATCTAACAGCTGCTATGAAACTTTTGATTTGACAAAATCAAAATGGCAGCTGTCAGTACATATTCCGATTAAAAATATGGTGACACCATTTTTGGACCAAACGCATGAAAATTCACACGATGATGACATTTAGGGACCAAATTCGAAAAATGACGCGGGCGTCATTGGCAACGCCACTGGCAGACACAATTTCTATTGTGTTTCTGCCTATAAATAGCGAGCTGCTGGGAATATCAGATCACTCGCATTTTGAGCAGTCGCCAAGACAGATCGGCAGTGTTAAACCGAAATTAAGTCTTGTTTAACAAAATCTAAGGGAGAAATTTGAACCCAATATACTAATCTGTATTTAATTATTTTATTTTTTCAGCTTTATTAGCAGGCAGAATATTTGAAGCCTAGCGTTTTTTCATATGAGCAGATCAAGTGAAGCTCATATTACTACCCATTTCTAATAGAATTAATATTAATTGACAATTCTATTTTTCAGGGTAAAAATCCAGCATCCAAGCATTGGATTAATTAAAACGCCATATCGTATTTAGAACTTTGATTTTTTTATTTTTGAACTTTTGATTTTTTGATTATTATTTCATTTATTCTTTTGATTTTTTGATTATTATTTCATTTATTTTTTTTTTTTTTTGGATTTTTGGTTGAATTAATATTGTATCATTTGGATTAAGTAGCGATAAGATCTAGGTTAAGAAATCAGTTGTGAGGAATAAGAATTGAATATTGACATACCAAAGCAATAATTTTTTCAGTCTTATCCTTCCAACCGGCACCTCCCCGAATTTCATGATTAAACCCATATTGGGATTTAACATCTAAGACTAGATATTTTATCGGAACATTGACCATGTAGCAATAAAGGAGCGAAAGGAATCCAACATTGCGGCGGTGCGGGAGTTAGTCGACATGACAAGTTATTGCCAAATCGACAATGATCTTTTGATCAATATCCAATGGAACAGCGTACACGCAGCTGGCATGCATCACTTTGAATTCACGAAAAGTGATGCATGCTAGCGGTGTCTACGCCTAGGCATTGAAGGGTTTATGTGACTAGATCAATGAATGCTTCTCAGTAGAAAGACTAGATCCTACGCAGGTGACGCTATTGTGAGAAGACCATGCGAGAAGACTGGGTATAGCGGAAAACGATTTATGCAGGAACTGTAAGGACTCGGAGAAATTGAATCCGTCCAACACGTGCTTTGCGATTGCCCCGCTTTGATGCATAAATTAAGTAGGCTATTGGGTAGTTGCTCCTTTCTGGGGGAGCTGCAAAGTAAAGAATTCAGATATATCCTGAGTTTTCTGAGAGAAGTAGGATTGATCTAGGTAAAGAGTCTTGAAAATATACTGAATTTCCTAAGAAAAGTAGGATGGATCTGGGGCGGCTCGAAAGGTTAACCCATGAGGTCTAGGGGCACAATCGACCCACTACAGGTCTAAGCGATGCAGGCTAGTTGGCTAACGGTGCCTCTCTTACCTAGCCTAACCTAATAATTACGTACCTTTTTACGAACACTTCGCTTCAGAACATTGGCATTTTATTAATTTCAAGATGGCCGACAGTGGTTCATGGCGTCATCATACCTCATGCCTTGATGTAAGAAAGAAGAAGAACAAGAAGAATACCACACGACTACCAGTGAACTGTAAAAAAAAATCAAAATATAGTGAAAACAGGGTCTCGTATTTTGGAAATTTTTGATCAAAATTACGAATTTCAGGCCCAGTGGAAACGTGCTACATATAAGGCTGTGCCATTAGCCCGGGCCCAGATGTGGAAATTGTAATCGAATTTAGGTCTGATATTGGACTAGTAGAGGAGCACTAGATTCGATGGACTGAAATATTTCTTAAACCTTTCCAGAAATTGTTACTTGCTTTCCAGCACGTACTAAGCTAGCTCATTAGATAGGGTGATCTGTTAATAATGGGTGCCATATGATTTTTATCTAATAGACTAAGGGTAAATCACAAAACCTATCGATGAGATTAATACTTAATGTTTATTTAAGTCACACACATTATTAGTCATATAAGTATATGTCATTGCCCGCAAACAAAATAGTTAACTACGAAATGAAAAACAAAGAAAATTAAACGCAATCTAACAAGCATCCAAGCGCTAAACAATCGGCAGCCATCCATCGTGTACCACGCACAAAAACACAATATTTCGGATATAATTCAAAACTTCTTTCTTTATTTAACTTTACTGTTTACTCTCACAATTCACAAACAATTATCAAATCAACTCTTTAGTTATCGCTAGTACTGTACTTCTAATTATCGCAATCGAAATAGTTTACTTCGTTCACTTCACTGTCTGAAATAATACAGCCTCCTGGATGTGATTAGTGCCGTATTTATACTCTACAAATTATCCTAGAACCTTCCTGAATACTCCGTTCTCCAAACCAAAGTTTCCTAGGATGTCACTAACCTAAAGTTGTTTTCATTTCCAATAGATGGCGCTTGTATCAATTTGTGGCGCAATTTGGTATGCAAAAAAAGAAAATTAAAAGAAACCAAATTTGGAAGCTCCCAGGTGTCTCTATCATGAGATTATATCTCAAATAAAATTATCTCTCGACGTGTTCCAGAGGCTCAATCCAGTTCTTAACTTTTTCCGATATATTAATTTTCTTGTTCCATCCTTTTTTGTCAGCGTTTACTTTTTCCTTATTGCTTTCGTTTCCTTTAATGTTTTGACTTTTTAACCTTTTATTTTATTTAAAACCATGCTAATTCTTTCCAGACATTTTTAACTTGTATTCGACCAAAGCTGAAACGAAACAGCACTCTTGTTCCAATTCCCGGCTGTACATTTTTCATTTCCATTTTTCGTACCTGTAGGTACTTCCATTTAAATAAGGGTTCAGCGAATGCGCTTGATTTATTTAACAGTTTTGTACTAGAATGAAAATGATCATTTCATTAGTACACTTGGGGATTTAATCCCTGTATACAACTGTCTTGATTTGTTTTTATGAGTTTTGTAGGTGATTGATATTTAATATTGATATCGTTTCTCTTATTTTGTAATTGTTTACTTAGTTTTGTCGTGTCTTTTTTTCTGTATTTATTTTGTTGTTAGATGTTTTTTCACAACACTGCTTAGTTTTTATTATACTTGATTTATTTTGCTATCCTTTGTCTTTTATTTACTTTTCTATTTAAATAAAAAGATTACTCGTTTGGACTTTTTACAGGGTTAAACTTGATTTTGTTCAAGAAAAAATTTTTTGGGATTCTCCGGTATATAGCAAAAGCTAAAAAATGCTCTAATTTGTTATTTCATCACACAACAGATTAATTTTTGGTGACAAGTTTCAAGTCTTGGTTTGACTCATCAACAGGTCCCAAATAGCGAAATTGGGTGATTTGAAAGCAAATGAAAAAATGAAAAGTTTGAGAAAAATAGAAAAAACAATTTTTTTATTTATTAAAAAAAAATTTTTAAATTTTTAAAGAAACAGATTCATTCGAAGCGAATCGAACCTGTATACGCCACGCAGTGGGCTGAAAAATAAAGAAGAAAAGGAAGAAGAAGAAGCGTTTCGTGTCAGCAGAAAACCTTACACTCATCGGTGCAGCTTGGTTTTCTGCCTGCTGCAGACGCTTGAAAATAGATCAAACTGATCTCTTCTCATATAAACTCAGAATAAATTCTGGGTGTGAATTATATGATGAAAAAACTTGAAACTTGTCACCAAAAATTAATGGGTTGTGTGATGAAATAACAAATTAGAACATTTTTTAGCTTTTGCTATAGATATACCGGAGTATCCCAAAAAATTCTCTCTTGAACAAAATTTCTATTTAAGTTTCTTTTTCTTTTTATATTTAATTTTTGTCTTATCTTGGCCGCCACAGCTACTAATGACCTGAGGATGTCACCGAGTTTCCAAGTTTTCTTCGGCAAAGTTTCAAACAATTAACATGCATGACAAGCATGAGTAAACAAGGCTAATTATACTTCAATTGATTTATACTAATCTTTATCTTAATGTTGTGTTAATGTTTCCTTGGTTACCAAAGTTATATCGCAGCATAATAATTATGACTCAACATTTGCTAAGACGATCGCAATAAACACAATAATTTGGATAACTGTTTAACCCTTTCATTAGTGAATTATTTTTAATTTTTAGATACATTTGGCAAATTGAAAATAACTTTTAAACCCACTTACCGATTTTAATAAAAATTGAAATATAAATTTCTAACAATATTTCACAACTACCTAATAGCCAAAATATTTTTTTATGCAGGGGTTGTAAATTTTGCATGCACAAGTAACTAAAACGTTGAGAATTCAAATTTTAGGAAGAAATAAAAATCACAAAATATATCGGGGGGTTGAGGTGGTAGGAGAAAACAAAAAAATTATAATGAGCTATTTTTCTATTTCTTACAAATTGTGAAAGTTTTATCCAAATCGGAGATGGTCGGGTCCTAAACAAACACCTTTTGATAGTTTTCGTGTGGCATGACTGCATATATTCATATAGGAATACAAAACATATATTTTTTGTCATGTATTTTTTAAATTGTAGGCATTTCTTTTTTTTCGAGAAAAGTACACCTTGTGATGGTGTTTTAGCTCCTGTTGCTACAAATCTTTACTTTTTTTCAATTTTATTTTTCTTATGTAATCCAGAATCTTAGAATCCTTGTTAAATACGCCAACTTTTAAAGTTACTTGCCAAACTGGTGTAGTACATTTTTTTCAGTACAGTCAGTTAAAGTGGGGCGAAGTATTAATTTTATATACTTGGCTCGGCAAAATGTGACGATTTCTTCCAACCTGGAGCGGTTGGCTTAAAATTTAAAACAACAGGTTACATAAGGGATAAGGGTGTACATTTTCTGGAAAAAAAAGAAATGCCTATAATTTAAAAAATACATGACTTAGATTTTTTTTTATATTTTTCTGGTAAATATTGTTACGCGCCACAAAGTGATACAAGCGACATCTATTGGAAATGGAAACAACTTTAGGTAAGTGACATCCTAGTAAACTTTGGGTTCGGAGAACGGAATATTCGGAAGGTTCTTGAATAATTTGTAGAGTATAAATATGGCGCTACTCACAGCCAGGAGGCGGAGTCTTATTTCAGACAGTGAAGTGAACGAAGAAAACTATTTGGATTGCGATAATTAGAAGTACAGTACTAGCGATAAATAAAGAGATGATTTGATAATTGTTTTTGAATTGTGAGAGTCAACAGTAAAGTTAAATAAGAAAAAACTTTTGAATTATACCGAAATATTTTGTTTTAAATAACGAACTAAGGCCACGCTCGCAACAATATTATGATTTCGTCTAATACCCGATTCCGGCTTGACGTAGACTTCCGGGACACACTGTATACCTGTGGCGGTATATAGGGCGACATTGCGCCTGGCGGGTCACAGAGAATTTGTAGGGTTTAGTTTAACTATCAAGGAATTACTTGACGATTTGCGAAAGGTGAAGATAGTAGCCCTAGGATAAAAATATGTGATTCTATAATTTTCTGGTCTAGTAGTCAGTTGACTGACATTGTTTTTACTACACCAATTAACAAAAAATAAAATATTTCAAAGTCTCTGTTAAAAAATAAAAAAATAAAGAAGCACAGGGAAATAATGAAGAGACAATATTTATAATATATAAAATCATAATAAAGAACGCATTTAGTTTTTATTAGCCCAACTACTGAAACAATAGGATTGAGGACAGAGATAGTTTGAGTGGGACAGCGAAGCCTTGGCTATCCCCACACTGGTGACCCCGACAGAAAGGAATACGAGCATCAGCTGGCTCTCTTTAACAATTGGGAGTGTCATTGATCTGGCCGAAATACAATCTACGGCAAATACATTGATAGAAGGGTTAATTTTGATACAGGCATTGTAGGATCCACTTCAGGCCTGTTGTCATCGAACCGCCCAGAACTGCTACGTTCGCTCGAACCCCTTTTATCGAATGCTCCTTCGTAAGCATTGTCGCAATCAATTTCAGCCTCTTTTCAGATAAAGCAGCAAACTCAGGCTTTTATGAAGTTGTCAAATTCCCGTCAAATTACCCAGCATACTCTAAAGCTACTGAAGTATTTCAACAACAAGAAAAACCAAGTGTATCAACAATCTTACTAACACCATTTGGTGCCACATTACCGGACGAAAAAAAATACCAAGAGGCGCAGAGGCAGCTCCAGCAAACAACAAGATTGTGGTTACGCTATTAGGACGTGCATACATTGAGTAACTACTGCAAGCCCAGCGATATTTGAAGCGACTGTAAGATTAATACAATAAAAACAATTACTGTTCTTGTTATATTCGTTAATGTTTGTTTAGTTATTGTTGTTCGATTTTGATTTGGTTTATAATTATATAATGTATATACATTTGTGATCCGAGGTGGGATACCACTTTATATGTACACTAGTGTAAACGTCACGCAAATCGCCAAGGACTCTCCGATCACTTCGTTGTGTTAAATTTATTTCACACTTTTGGTCTTGCTCAACTTCAGGTGTTAAAATATGGAAGACCGTTGGTTTTCTCTCGAGGATTTGCCAGCGGCGATCCAGGCTCGTAATATAAATACCATCTCAAGCCTCACAGAAGACACATATGGTCATTCCACTGCCGACCCAGCAGGGTCAATAAGCATTAGTTCTGTTGCAATTAAAAACACTCCTTTTTGGAAAAATTCGCCGGAGTTGTGGTTCGTCCAGTTGGAGGCACAGTTTACTTTTGCTAGAATAAACCAGCAAAAAACTATGTTTTTTCACGCCGTCAGTGCTCTCGATGAGTGCGTCGTTAGGTTGGTCAGTGAATTGGTGTCTGCTCCTCCCGACGGGGAGGAATACTCTAAGTTAAAGGAAGTGTTGACTTTTCGGTTGGCTGATAGCAAAGAGAAAAAAATTAAACAATTATTAACTGAGCTGTCCTTGGGTGATGGAAAACCCTTACAATTGTTGCGTGAGACACGAGCCCTAGATAGTTTGAAGCTGGGAGATAGAATCTTGAAGTCTCTCTGGTTGCAACGCTTGTCGCCGCAGATACAGGCTATTTTAGCCTGGAACCACGGGAAGCTCGATGAACTAGCAACCTACGTCGACAAAATAGCAGAAGTCAATACTCGGGCATAGGTATATACCATTAATCCTTCCACAGAAGATTCGAAGGATGTCGAACAATTGGCTGTCAGAGTAAGAAACCTAGAGGAATAAATCGAAAGGTCTCCAATTTGCCACCAAGAAACTTCAAAGAATAGCTCCCATAGATACCACCAAGTCGCAACCACGGGCACAGATTTCAAATAGCGACGCCAAATTGCCACACAAATATTGCTGGTATCATGCGAAATTTTGGTAGCGGGCTAAGAACTGCGTTCCCCCTGTAGTTTCAAAACTGAAAAGCCTAGCAAAACAAGTTATTGGGGTAGCAAAACAGTTTCGGAGTTTGCAACAAACTAGATTGCCATCTGCAATTGACGACGGGCAGCAGTGGCGCCATAAACAGCCATCTACATATTTTGGACAAATCCTCAAATAAATTTTTTTTAATTGACACTGGGGCAGATGTGTCAGTACTTCCAGCGTCTTCAATTGATCGTCGTTCCAAGTCAAATTTACAGTTGGCCGCAGCAAATTCCTCGACAATCGACACATTCGGTCGACAAATGCTAACTCTAGACTTGGGCTTAAAACGATATTTCTCTTGGTATTTTATTTTAGAGGATATTTCAAGACCAATTTTGGGTGCAGACTTCTTTAGTCACTACGAAATTCAAAATTTATTATATAAATACCAGGCTATTACTTTAGAAATGAATTTTACTAACCCAGTAAAGCATACAACCACTCACCACATAATCAGCGAAGGGCCACAAGTCGTCTCGAAGGTGCGACGTCTCGCGCCAGAGAGGTTAGCGGTGGCTCTAAAAGAATTCGATTTCCTCTTGGCACAAGGCATTTGCAGACCCTCAGACAGTAGCTGGTCTTCTCCGTTTCACTTGGTAAAGAAGAAAAACGGTGAATGGAGGCCATGCGGCGATTATAGATCATTAAATGCTCGTACTATACCGGACCGCTACCCAATTCCATTAATACATGACTTCACCTATCGTTTACAAGACTGCAGCTTCTTCTCGACGCTACATTTAAAAAAGGCATACCACCAAATCCCTACTGAGCCCAAAGACATTCCAAAAACAGCTATATGCACACCATTTGGTCTCTTTGAGTTCATTCGGATAACGTTTGGCCTCTGTGATGCAGCGCAAACCTTCCAAAGGTTTAGTCACGGCATCCTCCGGGAATTTTCTTTTTGTTTCATCTACCTAGATGACATCTTAGGAGCCTCTAGATCTAAAGTTGAGCACCTCAACCATCTGGAGTTAATTTTTAAACGTTTGAAGGAATTCGGATTGATATATAATGTCGAAAAGTAAACATTCTTGCAAAGAGAAGCAACATTTTTAGGTCATTTGGTCACCGAACAGTGTATTAAACCGTCACCAGAACGTGTCGAGGTTATTTCAAATTTCAAGTTACCTAACAATATAAGGGAATTGCGACGCTTTCTCGGAATGGTAAACTTTTACCGGCGGTTTCTACCATTGGCAGCCACACATCATACAGTCTTAAACAATTATTTAACAGGTTCCAAAAAAGAGGGTTTGAAAAAGATCTATTGGTCAAAAGAAGCCAGGCCTTTGAATTTGCCAAAGATCAGCTAGCGCAAACCACACTCCTTGCATTTCCTAAGGCTTTCGCAGACTTAGCGTTGTTTGTCGACGCTTCGGATACTGCGATTGGCGCTGCTGTCCATCAAGAGTGCAACGGAAACTGGCACCCTTTAGGTTTTTACTCGGTTAAACTTCATACCGCGGAATGTAAGTACAGCACTTATGATAGGGAACTATTAGCAGCTTACAAAGACATCGAATACTTCCGCTACCTGCAACAAAGCAAGATCTCTAGGCATATTCGTAACACCTTAGGTACTTTTCCACCCTGCTCTGGACGTTTCCAGGACATTCACGTCGACATCGTAGGCCCACTACCTCCTTCTCCGGGATGCAGGTATTGTCTCACTATAATCGATAGGTTCACACGATGGCCTGAGGCAATTCCGCTAGTCGATATTAATGCAGAAACAGTGGCGGAAGCGCTCTGTCAGGTCTGGATAGCTTTTTTTGGAATACCCGGAGGATCATTACCGATCAGGGCTCACAATTTGAGTCAGCTTTGTTTTCTGAACTTTCAAAATTATTGAACTTTGAGCGCAACCGAACAACGGCTTACCACCCACAGGCAAATGGGTTGCTGGAAAGATGGCATAGGACTCTAAAAGCTACTTTGATGGCGTATAGAGAAAGATCCTGGACTAAAACGTTACCCTTCGTTTTGCTAGGCCTTAGAACGGTATTCAAAGAGGAATTTCTCGCTACGCCACCCGAACGAGTTTACGGTGAGAGCTTGAGGCTCCCGGCGATATTTTCCAACATTCACAGTTTCTTCCCCAAAAAGAGTACGTCCAAATTTTAAGCAATTTCTTTGCAGACTGCAGACCGATCCCAGCTTCAAATCACTCTAAACATTCTCTCTTCAGATTCAAAGAGATCGAGAAATGCTCTCACGTTTTCGTAAGGACAGACTCAGTGAGGAGTGCATTACAACCCCCTTATGAGGGTCCATATGAGTTCATTAGACGGTGTGACAATTTCCTTACGCTTAAAATAAGAAACCGCGAGGCTAACACTTCAGTAAATCGCCTTAAGCCTTATTTTGGTCAAATCGATCAGCAAACAACATCTAATAATAATATCGCTGCCGAAAATTCTTACTCGGATAGTTCCAACAGGCACACACCATTGAACACAACATCGAAGTGCTCTCAGCCAGCGCCTGGAGACTTCTTCCCGCAAGACACCGACTCATTGAGCAGCGACGGTAATAAAGGGGAGGGGGTAATGACATTTTCATCAGAAATCCTCTACGGGCTCTAGTTTTCGAGATATTAGCGTATTAATAATTCAAGTTATTTTTGCTCATGGAAATGGATTCTTGGCGGTGTGGGGTGGGAGGGGGGAACAAAATTTTCTTCAGAAATCCTCTGGTTTTCGAGACATTAGCGACAATTGTTCGGGCGCAAACTCCATTTCTTGAGTAAGGTTCCCTAGCGGCCTTAGTCGGAACTACCAGCATGCCTTGGTTTTGCTGTTTTCTTTTATTAGCGGGAGAGTTCAGCATCATTCGAATTTCACAACATGACATCACCATGAACAGATTCTAGAAGATGTCAGTGAGACATTAGCCGATACTACAAGCATGCTCCGGTACTACGGCTTTCTTGGATGTGTGGTACGGTTCTCTTGGATATGTGAAGTTTTTTGCTTCACTTTTGGCCCACACGTGGCAGCATGCTACGGTTTTGGGTAGTTTTATTCTTCACTCTTGCCCACATGTGGCAGCATGCTACGTTTTTTGTGCCCACACGTAGCAGCATGCTACGGTTTTTTTTTGTATGTGTGGTGCGCCTAAATGTAGTCTTTTGGTTTTGAACTAATAATTAAACTTAATAGTAGGAAATTTTTGTTCATGCCAATGGATTCTAGATGGTGGGTATGTGGGGGGATAATAAAGATAGGGAGGGGGGATAATGAAATTTTCATCAGAAATCCTCTACGGGCTCTGGTTTTCGAGATATTAGCGTATTAATAATTCAAGTTATTTTTTGTTCATGGAAATGGATTCTTGGCGGTGTGGGGTGGGAGGGGGAACGAAATTTTCATCAGAAATCCTCTGGTTTTCGAGATATTAGCGACATTTGTTCGGGCGCAAACATCATTTTTTGGGTAAGGTTCCCTAGCGGCAATAAGGGACATATTATGAGCGGAACGATGGATACTTAACCTTGGAGCATTACTCCATTTCATCAGATCAACAAGTGGCAGCCCCGGAAAGAATCTAAATCTAGTATAAATAAATTATTAGTTTTAGTTTCATTTATTAAAGTAATTCGCATTACAGCTACATGTATAAAGTATTATAAATATATATATTTATTTTAAATTGTATTATAGGTGTTTTTTCAAGAAAATATAAAACATCTTTGTTATTAATCCAAGAATTGTGTTTCGATGAAAATCCGAGCCATTTAACGTAAGCTTTATCTCCACCCTTCTTTATGATTTTCTCTACGAGATACAGGTTTGGGTGTTTAACTTTCAGCAGCTCCAATTCATAAAAGCCTCCTGTGATTGGATTTCCTTGATAATCTTCCAGCTGATATGTTATGGGGCTTGTGTTTTGAACTTTATTAATATTAAAAATCTCAGCTGTCCAGTTTGGTGTATAGCCTTTCTCAAATATATCCTTGTATTTGCTGATGCGTACAAAATCTCCAACTTTATACTTTGCAGGAACAACAATTTTTATATGATTGTATACAGTTGAAAGCAGTTGTTTCTCATTGGAGGCGTTGATATCACGTATTCACATACTTGTAGGGATCCATTTCGACCAAGTCTGCCTGCCACAATCATCTAGTCCTTTGATAATCACACGACGTCGTTTAACATTTTTTCTCGCTGGTTTATGCAGCTCATTTACCACTTGTGGCTTACTCATCGTAATTATAGATGAAACAGATTTCTCAAGAGTTTTTACTCATATACACCATCTTTCGGTGTCAAGTCTTTCTTATTTATTACTGAAGTAAACAGATAGTTTTCGATCTTCGCGATTTCATCATTGATATATAGCGTTAAATTTGCCACCTCTATATTAATAGTTTTTTTTATTTCTTCAACACTTATTTTAATTTTCTTGTCAACATAGTCTTTGGTAGTAGTATCATCATTTTCAAGGGGTTCACCAAGTCGTTTTATACACTTTGAGCTTAGATCGTAGTCTCCGTTTATCGTTAAATTAAATCCAATACCCCGCTCTCCTTGCTCACCAGCTGGACCCTGAGCTCCTTGTTTACCATCTGGTCCTTGAGTTCCTTGTTTACCGACTGGCCACTGAGCTCCTGTTGTTAGATGAAACAGATTTCTCAAGAGTTTTTACTCATATACACCATCTTTCGGTGTCAAGTCTTTCTTATTTATTACTGAAGTAAACAGATAGTTTTCGATCTTCGCGATTTCATCATTGATATATAGCGTTAAATTTGCCACCTCTATATTAATAGTTTTTTTTATTTCTTCAACACTTATTTTAATTTTCTTGTCAACATAGTCTTTGGTAGTAGTATCATCATTTTCAAGGGGTTCACCAAGTCGTTTTATACACTTTGAGCTTAGATCGTAGTCTCCGTTTATCGTTAAATTAAATCCAATACCCCGCTCTCCTTGCTCACCAGCTGGACCCTGAGCTCCTTGTTTACCATCTGGTCCTTGAGTTCCTTGTTTACCGGCTGACCACTGAGCTCCTGTTGGCCCACGCTCACCTGCTTTCCCAAGATATCCTCGCTTAGAGAAACGTCCAAACTTGTCAACGCTCATCTGTAGATTGTGAAGAAGTATGGTAATGGAGTAGTATTTAAACTATAATATCTGCTTCTCGCAACTCCTCCAGGATAGATATAATTTCATTGTTGTGACTGATGTTTCCAGCCTGCTTTGATGCCATTAGAAGGCGCAGTCTATGAACTAATTCATTTGGATCATCCCAGCAAATGTGATCAATGTTTTCTTTAGTAACTTTTATTTGTCCATCTTCAGCATAGTCACGTTTATTTGCATTGGTATATCTCAAAATAGATCCATAATTAGTTACATCCTCTTTAGTATATAGACTTTTTACAGGATCTTTCATAAATAGCAGCTCACAAAACCACAAAGTTGTTTTATAGCTCTTCCCCTTGATAACAATATTTCGTACATCATCAACATCAAACGTTGAATTACCGATTCTCCACGCGTTGTCATCATAGGTTGGATCAATTTTAGGGCTATTATCAGTGAATAGCATTAAATAGTTTGAAACTATGTATCCAGACGTATCGGGGGAGGTGACAGGAGACCTTCCTGTCAAAGTTCTTGAATATTTAGGTGTTGCGAATCCTTCTTCAGATAGTTTTTAGGTGTGCTACTAGCCTCCATTTTCACATATTTTCGTTTTGGAGGGGTAAAAGGTTCCACAATGGCATTGGCTTCTTCTTTTGCGTCTTCTTCTTCTTCTTCTTTGGATCTTTTGTCTCAAACTTGGCTATATCTGGCGGCTCGTATTTGACTCTTCTAACAAACTCTTTTAAAGGTTTAGTGAATGGCTTAAAGGTTTCTTCAAGTTGAGCTTCTGCTTCAATCCTTCCCATCCTTAGAGCTTTAAATTTCCTTCGCGCTGCATTCCTTGTCTTGATGATTTCTTTTAATAGCTTTTCATTCATCTTCGATACTAACTGGATAACGGCTTTCAAACAGCTCTGATAACAGGTAAACAGCTTTCCAAACAGTTTTTATAACAGCTTAACAGCTTTTCAAATAGCTCTCATAACAGCTTAACAGCTTTTAAACAGCTCTGGTAACAGCTTAACAGCTTTCCAAAGAGCTCTGATAACAGTTTAACAGCTTTTCAAACAGGTCTGATAACAGGTGAACTGCTTTAATTTACTCAACAGGTCCACAGGATTCGGTGTGCTTTCAGGTGAGTTGCAACTTAGACTTATGGAGATTTCGCATGTTTCATCCTTTTATAGTACAATGAAGGTATCAAATCCTTTACGGTAGCGCCCCTTGTTTATTGAGCTTTCCCTATCAATCATCAAGAAACCATATTCATCCTTCCAACACGCAGCACAGGCTCTTCGAAATGTATCGAACTTCATGTCTGTATTCACATGATCATTATAGATATGTTTCAAATTCAAGTCATCTTGCTTGAATAAGATGATTAAACTAGCATTGTCACGTAATAAGTGCTATGGTATATGCGTATATGTTTGACAGAGATAGAAGCTGTCTATATCTTCGTGGCGACCCATGCAAAAATAGGATCGCACATTATCTTGCTTTTCACATGCTACATCATCGAAAATAAACACTGAATGTGATTTGACTTCCTCTGGTGGTAGAACATCGCAGTTGTTTGAGAATGTATAATACCCCCAATCCTGATATGGGAGTCATCACTTGATTCAAGTATTCATACTTTGTTTGATGTAGGGATTTGGAATATATGTAAATATTTTCATATCTGAGACCATTGGGATGTTCCTGCAAACTTATCATAACATTAGTTTTTCCACAATTGGATGGTCCAACAATGATGCTCCTTATACTATTAGACAATAGGGGGCCATGCGCTTTTCCACCTTCGTAGCAACTGTATCAGCATTTCGAACAGGAAAAACTTGTTGTTGTTTAATGAACCGCATATTGAAGACTAACGGGATTCCTATAAGTACACCTGTTTATATTACATTTGAACAGTATCATCGGAAGCTTATAAGATGCCGGATCACAAATCGAAACGCTCCAGAAAATCTTTGAAAGGGGGCAGAGGACTATTAAATTCAATCATCAACAAATTACCTGCAGAATTACATCTACCGGGATACCAGTACTGTGGACCAGGAACAAAGTTACAACAAAGATTGGCGAGAGGAGATCCAGGCATTAATCTACTGGATGCAGCCTGCAATGAACACGATATAGCATACTCGCGACATAAAGATACAAGTGATCGACATATAGCTGATAAAATATTAGCTGAAAAAGCCTGGCAGCGTGCAAAATCTACGGATGCAAATTTGCGTGAACGTGCCAACGCCTGGCTTATAACAAACGCAATGAAGGCTAAAATAAAGCTAGGTATGGGTCTTAAGGCTAAAAATAAACGTCAACCCACATTCCGAGAAGCAGTACGACATGCACGTATGATTTTAAAAATCAAAAAAACCAAAAGACTTGATGGAAGCTACAAAAATAGCTCAGCTATATAAATAGTGCAGCTAAAAATATTGTGAAAAAAAGAAGAAATCAGTTAAAACTCCACGAGTGATACCTGTACCAAAGGTTGGCGGGGCACTTTCGTTCCTCATCCCGTTGTTTTCTGGGCTTTCAGCATTGGGAGCACTATCGGGAGGTGCAGCAGGCATAGCTAAAGCAGTAAATGATACCAGTG